>VZRZ01006181.1:1250565-1267018 GCA_013398175.1 Climacteris rufus | reverse complement strand
GGAAAATCTTATTACAAAAAAAAAAAAAAAAAAGTCAAATACATATACTATTGAGTTTCTAACCTTCATTGCTGGAAGTACAATTGTTGTCATTTGTGTCACTAAACAGCCTTCTAGGTGTGAGTGGTAACAATCTCAGCAGTTCCTCTGGCCAGACACTCAAGGGAGCACACTCAAATTCATGTGGTCTCTCACTTGTGACCTGCAGACTGCTGCAGTTCCACAGCCTGTGAAAATTACCTTCAAAGCACTGTGTCTTTTGCTAGGTTTGAACTTGCTATGTGAGGTGAAATTTCCACTGAAAATGTTTGGCTGCTCCTGATTTTTAAAAGAGTGGCTATTCCCAACATTTGGCAGGAGAGGATGAAGAGTCACTGCACCGAGACTTGACCTGCCACAGGAGCAGAGGAAAATGTACTGGCCAGCCACTCAACAGCCCTAAGAAAAACCTCCTCTTAGAAAGAGGAAAGCTTTCTGAAGAAGGGAGATGATAGATTCATCTTTGAATGTATAGATCTATAGATGATAGATTCATCTTTGCTGTCTTCTGTCTCCAGGACAAGCATGGGTCTGAGGCAAATCCTCTCTTTGGCTTTCCCAGGTAATCTCTATTGCATAAGTGATGTCACTCTTCCCTCATGTCCCGGTATTTCTGAAATTACTCTGTTGCGCAATTACTCTCGCCTACATTTCTGGAAAGTGATAAACGTGTTAATAAATGCAGCTCTCTGACTATCAAACCTGAAAGTCAGGAAAGCTGCAAGTTAGAAGACCAAACTACAAATCCTTGCTGCTGTGATGCAGCAGATGAAGGACTTTGAAATACAGCCTTTGTGTTAGATAGTTATCACCTGGGTGAAACATTTGGTATGTTCATACATCAGATCTATCCTTCCTGCACAGCAGATCATGTACAACCTAGTAAATGTTCCTGAGGGATATAATCCACTGCTTTTGTCACAGGGACCTTTCTTGCTTCATTTGGTGTCAACAAAGTCATGTCCCTTATCATCAAAGAGAAGTGTTTCACTTCAGGTCAGAAGTGGTCTAGTATCAGTGAAGAGCAAGTAGGCAAAAAACTGGTCACTATCTAGGAACTAATGAATGGACCAACAGAGAAATCACTACAGTTGTGCTTCACTGACCATTTTGGACTAGCAGAAGGATTAATTACAGTATGGACAGTGGGATTTGCCCAAGTAAATACAGGGACATGAGCTGTAGAAATCTGCATCTGGGGAAGCCATTCTAAGCTTCCCTTGTAAGTCAGTAAAGCTCTAATCAATATAACTAATGCTGTTTAGGGTGCAGTTCATCTCATCCTAAAATAAACACCTATGTTTTATCTGCTGAGGCACTCTCTTCAGTATCCATTAACAATAATGGCATGCAGATGTCTAGCAGGGGTAAATCTAGGACACAGACACCTGCACTGTAGATACCCATCACTAAGAGAGACAAGTCCTCCCCTGCATCCCCTTCCAAGCTATAAATGGGGCCCTGGTAGGCAGCGAGGAACAGACTTGCATTATCTGTGCACGATTTGCTGGGGACTTTGCTTCTATATCCTCTTGTAGTTAATGGTCTGTTCCATTAATTCTTAAGGTTAAGGTGACCTTGCAAAGCTAAATAAGTGCATTTCTCAAATAGCACACAGCAAATATATGTATGCACACATTTAGATAGTCGTGAAAGAAATTAACCCTACCTCTCTAACTCATTTCCCACTTTCCTTTCAGTGGCAAGATAATCCACTTAAATAGAGTTCTCAACCTTTTTACAGGCATAAAATAACATGAAAAAGATGGAAAAATCCAATTGGTTGTTTCCTTTCCTGTTCATGGAATTAAAAGTATAATTATTTCCTTATTAAAACAAAAATTAAATATTTTCTGAGCTTTCATCCTTTTTTTCTCTTCATTATAGCACCTCTTAAATAAAAAAAGAAACATGAAACTTAATAAAAATAAACCAAAATTGATGCAAACAGAATAATTGGCAAGGCGTGAAAATACTGCTTGTATCCTGGAGACAGACTGCATTGTCGGTCGTTTCTTAATTTTCACTCTATTAAGGTAATTTCCTGTGACTGTGGCTTTTTTTCTGGCAGCCATTCTCACACACTGTCATCTTCAGGGGCTGTGTGGGGGTGTGTAGTTTTGGGTTTTCTTTCCTTGGTCGGGAAAGAGATACATGTGTCAGGTCCATTTCCAAGAACTCTAGAGACAGACATGCTGGTCTCTAAGTCCAAGTGCATGGAAGGCAGCAGGGAAAGTAAATTTCCAAATGCAACTTTCACATCACTGTAATATCTACTCAACAGCACCTTTATGGGATGTCTCCTACAAGAAGGTTTAGGGCAACACTGTACACAAAAAAAATTCTACCCAGAAAAATGTCTCCACCACCAATGCTTGGACCCAGGTCTGGTTCTGAACTTGCAGCAGACTGATATCAATTTGGAATCACTCTAAATCTGGATGTGTATGAGTTTCTGTGGCCACTCTGACTGACAGTCACAAGTTGGTTTCCTTCATTGCTTAGTTTCTTCTCTTGCTGGTGATACTTCCCCCATACTCCTCCTTATGAGCAGGAGATGTTGGTATTATCCACCAAGGCTTCCAAATGTACCTGCCTTTAAGACATAAGTACCCTGAGGAAGTTTATAACTAAACCTAGATTTTGCAGAGAGCTGTTCCAGCTTGAAATGAACAGCATGTCTTCAAATGTGTCAGGAATGACATAAGGACAAATTAAACTGACGCACAATGAAATTCTCATATTAAATAAGACTAAAACCTTTGTCTAAAATTCTGACTTCTCCACCTGAAATTATTTTAGAAATCTTTGGATATCTGGGAGTGGAAAATGTCTTTCACCTTTTCCATTTTTCTCCTTGCTTCCAGCCAGAACCAAATATGGTAGTTTGGAAAAGTTTTATCTGGAAACAAGAATTATCAAATGTTCTCAAATTACAATTTGCTGTCTGTGATCAGAATCTGGCATAGTTGAGCAGGCAAAGTGCTCTTCTGTTCACCCCTCCACCTCTGACACTATTCCTCTGTGTGTATGTGTTTGCATGTCTGCATGTCTGTTTCCAATGACTTTGAAAATCTGAATAATTTTTTATTATTATTACAGAGTTCAAGAACTGTTTGGACAATGCTCTCAGGCACATGATGTGACTCTTGGGGTGTCCTGTGCAGGGCTAGGAGTTGGACTCCAGGACCCTTATGGGCCCCTTCCAACTCAGCACATTCTATGATTCTATGATTCTATGACATCTTTCACTGTACCACATTATGGTATATTGCTTTCTTGCAGCCATTCCTCCAGCTTCCCACTCTCTGTGAGTTCCTATGCTTTTACTTCTTTTTAGCAAGGAGGACTAAAGTCATTGAAGGAAACAAGTAAGGCTTTAGTAGGATCACTTGTGTTAGCATCTTAATGAAGTGCAGAAGGTAGAGCAAAGGCAGAAAGAGGAGGTGAAAGGAGAAGACAAGATAGAAGGGCAGAGAACTGGCAAGAAAAATGAATGCTAGAAATTTACCTCAACTGGGCTGGGGCAGACTTCTATACAGCGTCAAGTTTTTCAAATCTCCTAGAGCAGGAAGAAGCAGATAGGCACAGAAGAGTGAAAAGCTGGACCTAAACCACTGGTAAAGCTACTACACTCACTGCAAAGCCTGTTACAAGTGGCAAGTATGGGAGGCCCCAGAGAACATATACTTCAGTCTCATGTCCTTCTACTGCATTTCCACTCCTCCAGCACCAACAGCCTCCAAACTCTCCAGAAATCTGGAGGATAGAAGATAAGCCACACCAAAGACCAAAATACACCAACTACAGACAGTTACAGGTCAAGAGATGAAGAGGCTGAGAGCATTACCCAAGTGTCAAATCCCAAAGAAAACTCAGCAAAGAAGTCAGGAGACACTCAGATGGTCCTCAGATTGAGACCATAGCAGAACAAGAAACATATTAATGAGCAACTAATAAAACCTGTTTTCTTATGTATAGGTTGTCATAGGTCCCTAACTTGCTGTAGGTATATTGCCTATAGTCTGTTGATGCATTGTCTATTTTTCCTTTTTATTTTCCCTCTCCCCATTTCTGCCCTGTATTTCACATTCACTCTGGCTTATTTCCAACTGCCTTTTCACCTCATTTTTTTTCAATAGCTGTTTTCTCTTTCTCACCAGTCTCTCTGCTTTTCTCTCTCCTAAGCAGAGCATGGACTGGGAAACATCTGAATTAAAATGTGTGCACGTCTGACGCACGCAAGAGCTTGATATGAGGCATGAGAAGTTTGCCATATCCCCGGCAATTAGCTGTTTGACTGCCATCTTCCTAGCTGCAGAATTTTCTTCAAGAGGAAGTACATGGTACAATCAGCTTAGTTAAGGGAAATTAAATCAATTTGGGATTGATAAAAAACATACACAATCAAGTTCTGAAAGAGTGAAAGGAGATGTGTCTGTGGTCTCCATCCTGACTCAGATTGCTTTTCAGCAGTGAAAGTAAAACATATCCTGTTTACAAAACACAGGGGGAAAAATCCCAGAGCTTGATGTATCCTGACAACTAGCGTTTGAAGACACAAATATGTAACTAATGCAGATTCAAAAGAGTTCTCTTATTTCATACAAAGAGTTAATTGCCAGTTTTAGGGAGTAGACCAAACAGCATGGAAGTTGTCTACTTATTGAAATTAACTGAAGTGGAAAGAAAACAAACAGTGGGAGAGAAAGAGACCAAAAAATATATATTGTTTAATTCCTGATAATGGATAGAATGCTGTAAATCAGAGATAAAGAGCCCTGTTCTGTCAAAAATTACACCAGTGTGTAACAGGGGACATAGCTGGGCTCAACTCATGCTGCAGGGATTTTTGTTGACCCCTTGTAAAGAGGAATCACTGCCGTCACCTTGTATTCATTTTGTTTTCCCCTCCCTTATCCTCCCCTAAGGCAAAAATCCCTGAATCAGCTGCACGTGATCAAGGCATTTTGCCACTGCACAAGCAAAATGGGGAGCTCTTGAACACTCTCATGGCAGACATCCCAAATCCCGCTAACATATTTTATCTGTCAGGTGCATTAAATATCTCCCTTTAAACAAACTCATGAAAATGTAAGAGCCTCACCATTTTGTCTTTCTCAAAATGAGTTTGCTGACACAGACTAAAGGTGGGTAAGAGTGAAGTTTAAGAGCAAAGTGTTCATTAAACACCTAATGGTCTAAAGGCCAGATATTCAGGAGTTCAGCATCCAGTGTAAGGGTCTTTCCAAAGGATTAAGCCCCTATTAGGCCTTGCTAGGAAGCAACCAGATTTTCCAGTGCTTCCTAATTTCAACACGAGACCTGCAAATGCTGAGGGCTTCCAAGGACCTTGCATAGCTCAACAATTATTTGGACAAAAAGTGGTGCCAGAAAGCTGACGCTGACCGGCAATCGTGTGTCTTTCTTTAGCCAAAAATACCATAAAACTGGATTGTTTGATGTTTTTCTGCAGATCGCACAGTCAGACACTGACAGCTCAAATGCAGCTGTTGCTGATTTTGGGCTCAATTTAAGTCATTTAGATGTGCTGCCCAGACAAGTTTCTCCGTGTCTGGAGGAGCTGGGGACTACTTAGAAAAATTGTCTTGGTATTGTTTCCAACTCAACATCCAGCCATGAGCCTGACACTCTCCCCTGAGCCTGAAGAAGTTCTCAAGGACATCACGTTCACCACTGCTGGAGAGCCCATGAATGTGACAGCTTCCTGCCTCCTGCCACGGGCCTGCCTGACCAAATCAGACTTTGATATTAGTCTGTGGTGAAATGGGGCTTTCTGTGTCCCGAAGGAAAGCAAAACTTACTTGAAGTTACAGGCTTATGGTCTCGGAATCTTTTTGCTTCAGCTGATATATTGTCTAAATCTAAAACTTATTTAAAAACCTGTCTGGATGCGACGGCTTTTAATTAATCTTCTCTTAGTTTTTATACTATATAGTACCTTGAAGACGCAAGATCAATCACTGCTGTATTGTAATGTAGAGTTGGGAGACAGAAAGATAAATGAGCTATCAAGTTTAGCATTTTGATAGCTAAGTTTAATTTTAACTAGCTCGGGAACATACTGTGGATGGGTGGATAAAGTCATGAAATGGAGCTTTCATCTTTCAGACCCAATCTAGAGTCCAGAAAGGAACAGAAAGAGTTCCTTAATGTCTGATCAGTCTCACAGGGACTTTAAAAAAAAAAAATAAACAATTGTTGAAAATGAGAAACATCATCAAACAGAAAAATAAGAATCACATAAATCTGATGGTATGTGGCTATATCTAGCACTTTCACCTGCATATTCTACAGCTTCCACCCTCCAAAGACTCATTCATAAGGGCACTGGGACCATTTCCAATGCATAATATTAGACATACATGAGAGTCATGGCAGAAACAGGTCTCAGTACTTTATAAGGAAGGGTAAATACACTGTCATGCACATGATGGGGAAGAGAAAGGGAAGTTTATCACTCAAGGGTACAAAATGAGTCAGCAGCAGAGCTGACAGCAGAACCAAGGAATCCTGACTCATCATTTATTCCATCCATGAGGCTTTCCACAGCACTGCAAGTCATTGATATAATAGCCAGCCAAGTAATTCATCCTTTAAAAATTGCCCATTCAGGATGAGGCACATTCAGGTCCTTGTGCCTTTTATGGCTGACAGTCACTCAAATTCTGATGTGTTTCACAGAGTCCATCACAGAAACCTGAATTCCAGTGTTTTCTGCTTGGTCCGTTGCAATGATTTTCATTTTAGTGCATGCCATGCATCCATCACAGTGATGACTTCTAATGTGCTCCACCCAGTCCTACTGCAATGAGTAATGCTAATGCACTGCACCAGTCTGTGAGGAATTTCCATCATGCATCATTTTAAGATCATATTGTATTCAACAGGACATTTAAATTAAGGCAGTACTTGTACGTACGGTTGCTCTGAAACTTAAATCTGGCCTTTTTCTATCAGATCAGTAAAAGGGTTGAGCAGGGGAGCTAAATAAAAAGTAGCTCTCTTTCTGCCTGCATTTCCAAAAAAATCATAAACACCCATTGCTCAAGTTTTCCACAGGCTGGATGACACTGTCTTTTTCCCAGAAGAATATCCTGATACACTAGGGTGAGAATTACTGAAATTCACAAAAGCCAAAAGAAATGCTGAAATCATTGCTTCTTGCTCCATCAGGCCTAGATTAACAGTTGGATTGGTGGTATTTTTTGGTTAGGGGGAACAGCATGCCTATGTTTTCTCACATAGTAAAGAAAGTAGATGCAACTGACATGACTGATAATTAAATCTCACCCAAATAATTAAGTTTCCAGTTACTCTCTGTTATGTTATTGAGGCTCTGAGCACACAGTTAAATAACACATAGCAACCTTTATTTTACCAATGGGTTGAAAATGCTGTGGTTACGTGACCCAAAGAAAAAACTCAGTACTAATTCATTCAACTGGTTGAAAATTTTACCAGAATATTTTGATGATTTAGCTTTGCTCCAAAGCACTCTATATGGTGTAAGATACCACATGTCCTCCATCATGTGGCATTAAGCCAGCATTAAAAAAAAACAAAACCCTCTATAGCTTCTGGTTTTGCTAATGCAACCAACAGGTACATTTTTGCACACACCCAATCCAGATCAAAAATGTAACAAGAGCTGATGTAGCAGAGCAGAGATGCTGTTTTCTTCCCAGCTCACTCCATATGCTTGTCAGTGCAAGAATATGTGCTGCAAATGCACTGGTACAGGGATTTTAGCCAGTCTGTTCCATGCTGTGGTGTGGGATGTGGCTTTGGGATTGCAGACATCCTCGGAGGACCTGTGCCAAAAGAGGACTTGTGTTCTGCAAGGGCAGGCTCTCATTACTAGACCCAAGTGCATAGCAAAGACATGCAGGTCAACCATTTTTAATAGGTTAGAAATGGAATATGACTCTGGCCATTTTTATACTCTCTTTATACATGCTTTAGACAGCCCTCACACGTGCAAAGTCCCATTGGAACAAGAGTTCACGGGGAGTAAATCTCAAGCCTGTAGCTTAGAACCACTTAATCACACAACAGACTTCATTTCTGGCAGAAGTAATTAACAAAGGTTCAGTCATCTAATCAGAGAACAAAGGCACGGCTCTGTCACCTCATTGACCAATCACACCACCGAATATCGAATCTTGGATATTGACTACTCACAGCAGAGGGTTTGCAGGTAGCTCCCGCACCTAAACACGCACAAACGGCGGCTGCAGGTCAGTCAGGGCAAACCCACCGTGTAAAACAGCTGCTGCTGAGCACAGACAGCTGCAGAACATGGGAGCCAGGGGTGAGGGGGCAAAACAAAGTAGCAGCTAAATTTGCCATTTACTGCAGATCCTGCTCGGCTGAGTATAAAACACATGTCAAGAAAAAGGGAGTGGAAGAAAGGCTTGGAAAAGAGGATGTTCCCTGCAGTATCCTCTTGATAAATGCTGTCCAGAGGAAAGTACAGAAGTGTGGGAGCACTCAGGTTTCCACAGGGCATGTCAAACAGCAGTGAACTCCTGTCTAAAAGCCCGTCTTGCAGGACTCCACACCACGTACCAATCCTTCCAGACAGAGCATTCCTCATTCACTTCCCTTTTCCATATGCTTGTTTTGACCAGTGCCAAGCAAGGGCATTCTGCCAAAGCTGATTTCTTCTGCCCTGCTTGGAAGGTTGCTCTTTTGCTCTGTATTCAGACTTCCTTCTTTCTACCGAGGTGAACTTTGCTGCAGCAAGAGAAAAGTGTGGGACACGAAGAGGGCTGGGGCTCAGTACTAGGTTATTCTGGTAATGGCTAGGGTGGAACTGAGACTGGGAACAGCCTGAGACAAAGAGAAAGTTCCCATTCAGATCATAGCATCACACCATGCCCCTGACTCTGCGGTACAATGAATAATAACCCCATCATCCAGACACCTTTTTATGGGGGATCCATCAAAAAATGAAACCAAACTGAAGAGCTCAGACTCATTCTAATTTATCATGTAAGTCTGACTCCCAGACAAACTGTCTTACAAAAGGATTCACACCTTCAGAAAACAGCCCCAGCCCTGTTCATGAACTTTAAAAACAAAACCCAATCCAAGGAACCCCTGAAAGAGTTGGAGTGCAATAACGTGTTCATTTCAAAGGAATGTCATTTAAGCAATATCTTCCACCACAGCAATGCCAACAGAAAACTGATATGAAAAAGGGCAAACAGAATGTAAGGAGCTAAATAGTGAACTGAAGTTCATACATCCAAGTATAGCAGGGCAGGCAATGAGAAATTCTAAGGGTAACCCAGTCTTGCAGTCAAAACACCATGCAAAGAAGCTGGAGAAATGAGATTTATTTTCAGACCTGGCACCGTTTTTATGAGTGACTTGGGCACCATAAGTACACCTCGTTCTAAATCCTTATTTCCTTAATTGTAAGAGAGAGCAATAATGCCAATAAACTACTTCAGAAGAAGCAGGAAGGGCATGGTAACATTTGCATGGTGTTCAGACACTAGTTTGACTGATGATACAAAAAAAGGCTGGAAGGCCTGGAGGATCTGTAAGGATGCAGTCAGGCATGGTGGAAGAAGTCCAGCTGCCCACACAGAGACAAACAGCATTGGGTTCAGTGTGGCTGCTGTTGGTCATGCAGGGTAAAAGCTGTGGGGAAATTTAGGTGCCAGTGTTGGTGTGCCAAATTGCTTAACTATTCAGCCTAGGTCTAGGAGTTTATCTGAGCGACGCTGTAACATGCTGGGTTATGTTCAAGGTCAGGAAGGCTACAGCAAGAAGAATGAACTGAATGCACAAATGAATGTGCAAAGCCAAGAGACCAGACCAAACTGAGAGGGGAAACCAGGGAATTAATGTGTCGCTTAAAAACAAACAAAACAAAAATCCCCAACTTCTTTTCCACTCTGAGTCTAAATGTTATATAGGAAGACACAAGCCGAATCTGATGTAGAGATGATTATGGTGGAGGTTGGTGGGCCTGTACACCCCTCCAGCCCTTGCCAGCAATGACCAATATCATACTCAGCAGAGAAATAAGTCAAGAACTAAGACTTTCATAATAAAGAGGTCTGAAGAGTAAATGAACTCACCAGAGTAACCCACCAGCCTCCCATAGGATCACTGAATCATAGAATGGTTTGGATCAGAAGAAACCTTAAAGATCATCCAGTTCTGAATCCCTTATAATGGGTAGGGACACCTTTCACTAGACCAGGTTGCTCAGAGTCCCTTCCAATCCAGCCTCAAAGACTTCCAGGGATGGGGCATCTCTGAGCAACCTTCCATTGCTCATCACCCTCACAGTAAAGAATTTCCTCCTAATTTCTAATCTAAGCTTAGTCTTTTTCAGTTTAAAGCCATTCCCCCTTCATCAGTTCTTCTGGGGGAGGGTGTCTACATGCGTATGTGTATGTAGGAAAAGAGTCCTCCCATGACACTGTGAAATCAGGCAATTAAAGGGATGTAACAGAATTCACCTATAGGAAAGGAATAATTTCCTATTTTCCACCTCCCAAGAATCTCTCCCCTTTTTACCTCTTCCAGTTTTTCCACTTATAAGAAGGAACAGCGTACTTTATTTACTACTTCTCCTCCCAGGCTCATCACTTCAGCTGCTGAGGGCACATGGGTGGCAATTCAGTGTCCTGTGCAGCAATGCAGCTGGCACATGTCACTCTCTGAATCAGGGCAAAAAGATGGCCAGGAGGTGAGAATGTTTCCCAGAGCAGTCCAAAAGACACACTTAGCCATTCACATGAAGACTTCACCATTCACTTAAGAGTTGGACTTGATGTTCTTTGTGGGTCCCTTCCAACTCAGAATATTCTGTGATTCTGTGATTCTTAGTATACTAGTCACAACTGTTCCCCAAGGTCAAAGACTACATAGCACCTTCCTACTGGAGTGAGAAGAAGTTGCAATTACTTCTCCCAAGTGATTACTCTAACCACGGAGCTTCTAAAAAGCTTTAATTGCTGATGGCAGCTCAGCTTCTCCACCTCAGGGTTGTGAACGTTGACAGAGCAGTTATAACCAGCTTGCACTCCTCTGCCTTGGAGCAACAGAGCTTTCTGCATTTGAGGTATCACAGGAAGAGAAATGAGGCAAATGAAAAGGGGCACCGTTTGCAAAAGAAAATGAGAAAGACTGGGATAGATGAACAATAGCAGAAAAGTCACACTGATTATATCAAATCACCTGGCAGAGGAGATTAGACAAAGAACAAATTTAAGCAGGCAGGGAGAAGAGAAAGCAAGAGGGGTACTCTGCCTTGCATCTCCTGCTTGCTTGCTGTAGCACGAGTGCTGCCACACTGCTGTGGATCAGAGGACTCCCAGTGCTGCACAAAGAAGACAGGCGACACCAAAGATGCAGCAGAGGAGCCGCAAATGGGCACCAGTAGAGAGCTGTAGGTTCTCCTTGAGGTCAGAGAGGTAGGACAGCTGTTGCTAAAGCAGTGCTGTGTCCATCAGGTCTCTGCCAGGGCAGTTTGGTACCAGCCTGCTGCAGCCAGGAAGGCAGTGGGGAGCCTGGGGTGCATCTGTGCTGGTCTCCCATGTCCACAACAGGACTGTGTCAGCCCAGGGTTACCCACACAGCAGAGTGCCTGGAATGCAGAGAAGAAGCGCTGTCTCCTTGTCAGCCAAAGCAAGGGGGTTCAGAGGCACATCTGGAGATGGTGAGGAAGGGGAGAGCTGCAATGTTTTTCAAGGATATAGCAACCTTCATAGTAAATCAAACCAATTGTCCAACTCTTGTAGTACCTTCTCTCAGGCAGTGGCTAGCATCAAGGATAGATGTAAAACACTTAAAATGGGAAATAACTAACTAATATGTCCATTGGGGAAGTTTCTTTATAACCCCAGGCAGTTAGTGGTTGGATTTATGCCCTGAATCTCAAGGGCTGATATTTCTTATAAATTTTTTATTTTCTCTAATGTAACTGTGAATGTTCTCACTGTCCACAAAAATAGCTTTATTTTTTTTTCACTAAGGCTATGAGTTCGGTGGGTGACACCCTGCAGCAGGGAGTTCCACCGTTTAATGGGGTACCATAAAAAATACCCTCTCAACACTAACAAATCTGCATTGCCTTTTGCTTCAAAGGATACCCTTTTGTCCCAGTACTGAGAACATTTTTAAATATTATAATTTATATACTTCTGACATACCCCTTCTTATTCATCTCTTCTCTGAACAATATCTTCCTTCATCTTTTTCAGTTTCTCCTTATCTGAAAATCCTTCCAAGCCTCCAGACCATTTTCACCGCCTATCTCCAAGTTCTGCTATATTCTTTTTTTTTTTAAATAAGCTGATGAGAAATTAGCTAAGTATGAAAGGTGAGGGTTTATCAGTAATTCTATAATGATATTATATCTTTAATGTTAATTTCTGTCCCACGCTGTAGATATTTATTCTATGCATCTAGTTATGCAAGGTTCGAGGAAAGATAGGGAAGGTTTGTAACTGCTCTGAATAAGCATCAGCATAAGCTTTGTGCAACAGCTATCTCCTGCAGTTCCTCATGCCTGTGAATACAGCTCCCATCCTCTGTCTTAGTGCACGTTATCAGGCTGTTTCTTGTTGGGGATTGTCATTAGAATGGCAACCTGAAAGGGTTATACAGCTGCCCAACTCCTATCAAAGGAGAACTTGAAACATTTTCTGTTATTTTTAAATATAGCCTTGTGTCACCTCGTTTAACTTTAATGTTCTGTTTGAGTGCATCTCTCTGTAGTCATCTAAGGGAATGCTCCACGAGGAAAAAAAAACACTGAGAAAACTTTGTGGTTTTTTTCTCTGTTAAATTCTGCTCTGAAGTGATGTTCAGAGAGGAAGCATTTCCTGGGTGATAGGACTAGTGCAAAGCCCGTGGCAGAAAGAGTCAAATCCCTGCCCTGCTCTGCCTTCTGCTCCCTCATGAGATCTTGTCACTAGCAGAGGTTATGGGTAGGCAATCACAAGTGATCGAGTTTCTGATGCTTAACCAGTTACTGTTCATCAGCTGAACCACAGAAGCAAAGATTTCATGTCCATAGAGAAAGGAAAAAAAATCTCTTCACTTAAACTACCTTCTAGGAGCACACCAAAGGGCAATTAAAGCTGGCCAGCTGTCACTCACTTGGCTATGAAAGCACATCCATTCTCTGAAGCTTTCCACACCTGAAATGATTCCTTAACTCACATGAGAGCAGGGAGGAAGCAGCAGGAAAACAGTGAAGTGCATGTATGGAACTACCTGTCACAGCATTGCAGCCACTTGGCTACACGTATATTGCACACCTGAGAATACAAAACAGCAGCAGTTACAGCACCACACACAAACGTGGCCTCTCTCATCTCAGGTCCTCCTTCTTCCTTCCCCTCAGTAACCATCATCTCAGGTCAGCAGAAGGGTGAGTCCAGCCATATGGACCAAAAGGAGAAGTTGGAGGTCCTGGAGCCAGGGCAATGTTCCTGACACTGCCACAGGAGGAATGGCAGCAAGCACGTGTGCTAGGATAGACCACAGCACCCACTTGTGTTGAGCAGCTGAAGCAGACACTGCTGAGAGAGGCAAGCCCCACACCCTCCAGGAAAACTCTCAGGCAAAACAAGCAGCAAGACTAAGGTCAATACTTGGTAAAGGTAGTGCACCAGCTTCAGGAACAGCCTGTTCTGGCTACACTTGAAGCCAGCTCTGAGCTGTCATGACACAAGTGCTGGTGTGAAAAAGAAATTGAGTTGACAAACACTGCTAATAGGAGGAAGAAATAAAAAGAACCTTTTCCTTATTGAAAGACATTGCTGTATTATTTTCGGGTTGTTTTTTTGCAGGTTTGGAAATAAACTCTGAGCTGTTTTGCAAACCCTTCATATTCAGTGCAAACATCTTATTTTATTATCTGCCTTTTTGTTGTTGGTCTTCTTTCTTCTTCCTCCTACTTCTTTTTTTTTTTTTTTTAATCCATTCAACCATTTATTGGAACTTCTATTCTCCAGTGTGCATTTCTTCTTTGCTACACTATCTTCTGCTTTTCACAGATAAACACCTCACACCTGGGAGACAGGCTCCTCTAATTAGTATTAAAACCTGAAGTTTTTTTCCACCCTTCTTTGAAGCTTTCTAGGATGCCTTTTCATGAATAATAATGTTCTCAATTCAACATAATGCAATACTCAATCAAAAAGATGCTGTAGCAATCACTTTCCAACACGGAACATCGGCCTTTCCTCTTCCTCTGTACAGCTGATGGTGAGGCAATAAAAAGTCCAGCCTGGAAGACGTGCTCAGAAGTTGCAGTTTCCACTTGTGGCAGTCTGTGGCCCTCAGCAACCTTTGTGCAGAAGCCTCAGTGTCTTTTGTCAACTCTGCAGCTCCCCATTGCCATTCTCCAGCACAACAGGAGTTCTGGCTGCCTGGTCCCCTGCCAAATAAATCCCTTCAGGGAAGGAACAGCAGTTCCTTCTCAAGCAGGCAGCCCCTCTGCACAGCATGGGACACCCACAAATGTCTTCATTCTTCCCTGCAGATCACTTGTGGTTCAAGTCCCTGACTGCTTTCTAAGGCATGCCAACTGTGCTGCTGCCCGCAAAAGGCACCAAGGTCCCAGGCACTCTGAATGCACATGCTACAGACCATTTCCAGTGGAGACTTCCTTCAGGAATGCACAGAATCTGCTGTCTCCCCACAGAGCATCTAGGTTTCAAGGGATGGAAAAATCAGCTTTCTTCAACAAGAAGCTGTTTCCCGACATTTTTACTAGTTACTTCTATTCAGAAACTAGCTAGGGTCACACCTCTGCTCCCTAAAGCCAGAGTAACACCACAGACTTCATAAATGCTACTGCCAACAAGAGAGAACCACTGCAGCCATGGCTAGATAATATCTGCCACAACAGGAGCCATCTAGTCCTACAATCATTAAGATCATTGTTTCTTATATTAATATTTTAACAGTGAATTTCTTTGTTCTGTGTTTGTGTGCGTATGCAAATGCACAGAGAAATGTTTGCAGGTAAATGCTAAAATGTTGAGAGTGGAACCTGAATGTTGCTGTAGCAACACCTACAACTTGGCACCCTTGCACAGGGAGCAGACCTACTATCCTTGCTCTTGTGTGAAGTTCAAAAGAACTTGAGTGGCTTAGGACCTTCAGCCTTCACCTTTCTGCCAAATGCCATTACAATTGCTCTTCCAGTTCCACTCAGCTGCTTCCAAAAATCCCACTTCGTGAATAAGACTTTACTCTGCTGTACATAGCAGCACCGAGCTTTGTGGGGCAAGCTGGAAAATGCTGCTAAGAATGATAACAGTTAACCAATAGGTATGTTTTAGAATAAAAAAGCTAGGTGAAGAAAGTGTTCCAATGTCAGTCCCAAGCAGGGTAGAGGCAGTGGCAGTTTTTAAGTCCACAGCACCTTTTGAAGGCTCTCTTAATTTGCTACTGCAGCTGATCTCAACCAGCCATATCGAGGGAAGGCCAAAAACATGAGGGACTGAAGTAAAAATACCTTCCCAGTGTCAGATCCCAGCTCTTACACGTCAAGCAAAACTTCTGAACTGTGGGATCTGTCCTTCCGTCTTTAGTCAGTCTCTAAGCACATTCCTACTGATTCCAACAGATTTTGTCTAAGAGATGAAGAAATCACTTGGGACCTTGGAGTTCTGCATGGATGGGTCCCTCAGGACTACACAGTTGGGAATTGGTGCCTGAGCAGTGCCACCCTCGTGGGTGCACTGTGAACACCAGTCAGGATTCACAAGGGGACAGTGTACTGAGGGAAAACTAGCAGCTAGTGAGAAGGCTTGGGAATACATGATACTTGGGACATTTGTTCCCCATCATCCCAATCCTAGAAAGCTTTGAGGACCTAAATTAATCTAAGGGTAGCTAGGAACTAAACAGGGTAGAGGGACAAGGTATTTTCCTGGACCTGGAAGAACAGGAATGAATCCTGCAAACATCTGGAGAATGATTTGAGTGTATAAACATCAGACTATCTGAAATGTCCAGTGCTAAATTGTCTGTAGAAGACAGTTGGATGTGACCAAAAAAACTCTCATGGGAGAGTCCTGCCCCTCTGGAGAGGCAGCTGGAGTGGCTACAGAACTGCTCACCTGTCTGTGGGTGTCTTTAGGAAGTCAGTAGAGAAAGTCTGAATTTAGGCAGCTATACCTGTGTTTCTGTGGGGTTTCTTGTACTTCCCCAGGCATCTGATCATGGATTGTGACGAAAGCCAAGATGCCAAGCTGGACATGCAGCTGGTTTGTTGAATAAAGACAGTGCTGGCTGACAAATATGCCCACTCCTGATTCAGAATGTCAGGGGAAACATGAGAATGTAACATTGCAATTACTAGTTAGTTTTTCATTTAATATTTCTTGCCAGTTCCCCCCATCCC
>VZRZ01006181.1:1227841-1250540 GCA_013398175.1 Climacteris rufus | reverse complement strand
CCCCCTCCTCCTCCCCAAATAAAGACCTAGCTAGGCTCACTGCCATTCTGAAAATTATCTAAATGCCCACTGGGCTGAGGGGTCAGCTAGTTCACAGGCCATAACAATTAAATTCCGGTTATTACTCTTTCATTACTATACAAACTAATCCCATACATCTCATGAGCTGGTGTTGAGGTGACTTCACGCTCTTTAAAACTCATGCTATTAATTAGAGTGCAGTCAGCTCTTCCCTGATTTGCAGCCCCCCTTCTCCTCACCACCTTTGTAGACCTGTATCCCTGCACCACTGTGCTCCTGATACCCCTCACTCCTGCCTCACAGCTCCCCCTCTGCCCTAGAGCTGGGGTCCCCATTAACATCCCTACCTGTTTTCCTTGCTTTTTTTCCTGTTATTCTAGTCCTGAACTCCCCTCACAATTCTGCCTCTTATCTTGAAGCTGAAGCCTCTCTTTTTTTCTGAGACCCTTGTCTATTAAACCAGCTTTTGCTTAAACAGAATCAGCTAATCATATTGAATTATGCCAGATTTTAATGTGGCTTCCTACACAGACACATGTCCATAGGGATCCAGGCTGAGAACACCAAGCCCACATCATCTTTGATCTAAGACACTACAAGATATAAACCCTTGATCATATTCCTAATGCTAATTAGTCATCACCTTCCCCATTTCATAAGATAAATGTGTCTAAGAACATTGTTGCTGATTTGGTCATAGCCAAATTAATGGTTGTATGTGCAGTATGTAGTGGTGCTTCTATAAGAAAGTTTAATACTAGCGAAATGGTTGCATTGAATCAAAAATTATAAACTTTTGCAGCCCTCCTGTAATTGCTGTTCAGGGAGTCATTGTAATAGCGAGACTCCAAAAGGAAATGAGCAGCAGCATTTTTGTAACGAAAGCAAAATGTCTTCCATGAAAACCATATTCCCCCTGTCCTTGGAAGAATGCTGCATTACATCCTCAGAATGCAGGCTCCCATCTAAAACTGAGACTCCAGCCCTAAAATATCTTGCTGCTTTTTGTAATTTCTACACTCAAACTGTTATCATGCAAACCAACAATTACAAAAACAATAATGGTGCAGGTTTCCCCACTGCCATTATTTTCTCTGAATAGTAGCAGCAACATATCCCCCAGCCACTATTAGGAATCACACTACAGTTCATGCTCTTATGCTACTGCAAAATGATCTCACATAATGAACCACGTACAGTGTAATTGATGGAAGCCATATAACTCATGCAAACAAATGGATGCCTAACAAATAAGCGTTTCCAAAATGAACAAGCACCATTTGTGTGTTCAGCTGAGATAGGAGCTGCATCTGCTGCAGGTGACAGACAGAAAGTGACAGAGACTGACAAAATAAAATGAAAACCTAAATATTTACTAATTTAATCTGTTTTTTCCTCCTTCTTTGTGTTTGAGGGAATGTACTTTCTAGCAGTCTTAATTTTAGTCCTAATTCTTAATTCCAGTCCCAAGGTTTTGTGGGATCTAGTATACAGGCATCAGAATTGCTCCATAGATAAGGTTATGTATGGAGATTTACACTGTCTGATGTATAATTACTGAATTCAATTTTCAAATTTGGCATCAGGGAAAAATGGACTTATTAAATAATGGCTTCAGTTGAAGATTTAGAAACTCTTACAAAGTAGACATTTAAAGATGCCCATTGAAATTCAGACCTGTTTTTCTTATATTTCTTTGGGTTTCACTATCTTAAATCACATATGCTGTGCACACATCACATTCCACCCAGTATCTCATCTTTACAATCCTTCAGACATAGGGCGGGTATTGGGACTTGAAACGAAGACCTTTAAAAGTTATTTCTATCATTTTTTTGCTACTGGATTTAGCTTGGCGGAGAAAACCAATAGATGTGAGGGCTGTCATCAACACCATGCTCTGCTATGCATCAAGGTGAGAAAGAGACCTTTGTGCACAATGTAGTTTATGGACATTGCATTTCACTTAATGAAAGGGAGTAAAACACAGATGCTGTTTCCAAATAGCATGGTCTCCTCTTGCTTCCCTTTCAGGCATACTGTCAGAGTAAATGGAAACAAGCAAATCCCAACCCCAAGTGGACCATGTCTTTGTTAGGAAAAAAAAAGTTAGGCTTTTAATTCATCATAATCTAATAGGTGTAAAAGGCTTGTAAAGATGCAGCCACTTGCAGAAAGTGCAAATTAAGACTGGATCCCAGCTTCTTAACTCATCTCAAAACAACAGCTGCTTTGGTTCTCCTACAATTTTCTTTCAGGTTAGCTGCTGTCTTTCCTTGCCAGGAGAAAACACTGTTGAGACATCTGTAGGCTAACAGCAGAAAATGCTTTGGCAACCTGGCTCAGGTGCATGTAAGCAAACAGCTGTGGTGGCCTCAGAAGTCACCTCTCCCAGGCTGCCTGCTCCCAAGTCACTCTGCTTGCCATAGCTGCTGGCAGAAGAACCTGCCTGGTCTTTAGCTGCTGCCATACATAGCAGCAATCCAAAGCCTCCTTCACCAGCAGCTTCTGTTCGTTTTTTGGGCTGTCAGCTGCATTGTCTGGACAGCAAATAGGCCATATCTCTGTTTTTTTTGGTTCCAGAGTGAGATACATGCAACAGAAGTGTGGTGTAAGCACCAGGGGACGGCTGTAGTAGCAGTAAAGCTGCCAAACACTGAACACCAGAGCTGCCAGGAACATTGTTAGCCACATTGAAACAAAAGCCCAAAGTGTCATCTGAGATCTTGCTTACAAGGGAGAGCTCCAGCAGTCACACCAGTGAGGATGCAAATACAGAGTTTAGCAGAATGAATCCCAGCATGAACACCATTATCCCCACATGAGAAAAAGAAGCTTAGGGGCAGAGGGTTGGGGTATTGCAAACAGTTTCCCAAAAAATATCAGCTAACTTGAAACAGGCTCCTCTAATTGCCAAAAAATTGCACTCCATACAAGGATTATACCTGCAAACTTTATCAATTTAAATCTACCTCTGCAGTCATGTTAGAAGGATGTTCCCACACAGGCAGAGTCTAGGGAAGGGATAAGGCACACACCAGGAGGACCTGCTGGTTGTACAGGGTCAAGGGGAGAAGGGCTGAAGCACAGCTTGAGAGGAAAGCTGGGGGGGCAGGTTTGACATACCAGTGTTTAGGAGTGTAAGGGAACATAAAATGCCCTTCAGGAGGAGGTTCTTGGGGATTATAGCTCTACACCCTTGAGCACACTGCTGTACAGCAGTCATGGTAATAATTAATAACAAGGAAATGATTCTCGCCCTGTTCTGGTCACCTTATTAAAGTAAGGATATTGTGGAAATGGAAAAATCCCAGCAGGACAGCACCTGGAATGATAGATGGATGGGATGCATTTTTAACAGAGCTCACTACATTTCAGGAAACATATTTCTGAAGGGAAAGTGGCTGCAAAGCTTTTATCCTTGCCTACTCTGCTGCTACCAGTGGCTTTCAGAGAAAGGACAAGACAAGGCAATGTGGACCCTTGATCTGACTGACTGGTGGCCAATTATGTTGTGGTCTGTGGTCCTGAAATTCTTGGTTAAACCAGCAACCCTGTCTTTATATTTTTGTTGCCATTCTCCTTTGCCCTTTGTGTTCTTGCCAAGATAAGTTTCAGAAGCTGTACTTTCTTAATGGCCAGAGTGGCACACAAAATCTAGAAAGAGGTGCTGTTTGCCCTGAAGGACTCCTAGCATCCAGTTTTCAAGTATTAGGCCAAGCTGTAGTTTCTGCTTTAATAAAGGATGCTCTTAAGTAGTCCCAACGCACAAAAAGTCAAAACAGGTTTTGGGTGGATATTCTGCTGTGTCAAAGCCAACTTGAAAATAAATAGCGGATTCTCACCTACACAAATGCACCCAAGGGAACAGATTTTGGTAAAGCTGTACTAGGTTTTTAGCCACAAGCAGTCCCCCCACAGGGGGTCTGCAAAGCCCAGAGGTCACCTCCCTTGCATGAAAGCAAATCAGGAATCCAGCAAAGAAAAATTTCCACTAAGTCTTTCAGTGCTTGTTTCTCCACCCCTGCAAATTCAGTTCCAGTCTGTAGCTTCTCTTGCCAAGGCTTTTAGGTGACATGGTGGGCTAACAGAATGGGCCATTCACCCTGCTCTCACTGAGACACAAAGCAGAGACCTTTTCCAAGGGTCTGTGTTACAGTTTAAAGAGGTCAGGAAAAAAAAGAAAGAAATAAAAGAAAACCTTAGCCCTCCAAAACAATTGAACAAATATTTCCCCGGTTAATAAATAACAGGCTCGCCTGGGGAATTGTAATTGTGTGTATAATGCATCTCAGATCTATGGTATAATTACACTCTGGAAACCATTGACTAATAAAAGGCACCAGCTAGGGGAAAGGATGCCTTCTTGCCATGGGTTGACAGGCAAGCAACAAACAAGGTGCACTTTTCCACCTTCTATTCAATAAAACCAGGGTATTAAATATGCAGGCAGAGCACCTCCATTAAGCAATTCACTTCCTTTTCTTTCTCTCTTTTTTTCCCCTTCTCTTCTCCTCCTTTTGTTTCCATCAAGACAGGGAAGGTTAAAAAAAAAAAAAAAAGCTATATATGAAACCTCTGGCTATACGTGAGCTGTACTTTAATGAGGCTGCATCTTGGTCCCTCTGCTATACTAAGTAAACATGTTTCTCCCCCTGCAAAGAAAGGCTTTGCTTGCCTGGGCCGAAGGGAAAAGAGCTTAGGGAATACTAGGAGGCTTTTCTCTGCCCACACCCCTTCCTCCATTCCCACTAAAATAAAACATTCCTTCCTTACATTAGAGGATAAATACTTGTTCACAAACTTACGGCAATTTAAGCTGTTTCCATATCACTCACAATTCATTTGAACCTTTGTAGGAAATCAGAGAGATCAGAGGACTCACCTGAATATCATGTTCCAGTTTCTAAAACTTATGGAAACACACAAGGATTTAAACAAAACAGCCTGGTCCTTTTCTCCAGTCTGCTCTGAACTGAAACACCCAAGTCACTGCATACTTCTAGCTACTCTACCAGAGATTCTGTCAGTGATTCTCTCAGCCTTTGTGATTTCACCCCTGGGCAGAGACCTGAGAAACAGGAGTATTACATGACTACACAAGAGGACTACTACAAGAGTATTGCATGACTATTTTGAGGCTCTGGGAGACATCTGGTGTGGTGCTATGCCATGGCACCCACAGCATGATACAGAGGGTAACAGGTTCATACACAACAGAAGTCTCTTTTCCACCCCTCAGTGCAGCACTGAGCAGGACTGAAGGACTGGAGCATGTCTACGCCTTTGCCTCCTCTGCCTGGAAGCTGATCACTCAGCTGCTGCTGCCATGTCTTTGCCAAGAAGGAGGAGGTGGTGTGAGCCCTCACACTTCCAGCTGCCTGGGCACTCAGGAAGGAGAGCACTAATCGGAGTCCTTGCTTTCTTTGTCCCTACCCATCACAAGCCCCTAGCATGACGGCCACTTGGGTCAGAGATGGGTGAGCACAGGCTGCTTCAGCCTCCTCAGGCACTGCCTCAGCTGGTGACTACGGTGAGGTATCTGTAGGTTTCTCTTCTCAACTCCTGGGGAAGGAAGCAGATGAGACATGCTTCCCACAGGCTGAGGAGTCAGCTATTAAACTAGAAACCTGCATCCACATGCACCAAGTGGGTGAGCTGCTAATTGAGAAACCCCACCGCTGATTAGCAAGCACTTCTGGTTTCAGACGCTTCCAGGCGCTGCACCTCATTTCCCACCCGTGCATGCAGGAGCGCGAGTCCAGTAATGACCCCGCTGAGTTCCCCGGGATGCGGAGCTGGCCTTGAAACACGCAAGGGAGAGCAATTGAGCTGCGCTCGCTGTCACTGCCTCCCTCCCGGGGCCTGGGGAGGGAGGGAGCAGGGAGAGGAGTTGAGTTGGGAATGTTTCCTGACTCAGCAGCGGTGCGTTCATTCGCGGAGGTGCTGCCGCTGCTGCTGCAAATAGGTTGTGGTAATGGAGAAGCGTCTCGCAGGCAGGACGGTGGGAGGCTGATCAGCTCCAGCAGAAGAAGTGAGGTCAGTGGTAATGAGCGACAGCGATGAGGAATGCAAATTGCAGGAGGATTTATGGAGCGGTTTCTGCTCAGCGAGCAGATTCCAGATAAGTGGACTGTTAATAAGGCAGGCAAGCTCTTCGGCAGTGCCAGCTGTTGAAAGGGGACCGGCTTTTTTGACTGGCATTCACATCAGACCAGCTGCAAGAGTGCCGACAGCACAGACAACATTGCACACCTATTCCCTCACCACACACACAGGGGTAGCACATGTGATAAGCTGAAAGAAAGCAGGGATGGGTGGCAGAAGACCACTTACCAGCACACAAGGGAAAGTCAAAAAGGAGCACAGCTTAGCAGGCTCAAGCCCTACCCAAAGCCATTTTTACCTTCTCTTCTTCCTTCAGACTCCTCCTTCTTCCTCAGAATACACTCTGGTGTTAGATGAATATCTCTCCCTAGCCCCCCAGAGATGAAGTGACCTGAAGGCAGGCATAGAAAATCCCAGCAGAGCTAGGAAGGGCAAAGTTTGCTTTGCCTTCCTCTTATCTGCTTGGGCTCGAGTCTCTCAGGATTATTGCTGCTGTGAATTACAAATGGAAGGTCTCACAGATTCTGCTGAGGAATGCCACTCTCAGGGCAGTCTGCAGGATGCTGGTGACATACCAGAAATCCCTTTTCTTTTAGTATTATTCCTCCTAAAAGCTGTGGGATTTTGTCAGAAGAAGCCTCTCAGCATGAGGGGAGTAGCCAGTTTCTCAGCCATAGGCGCTGCCACCTTCGGCTGCTCGGTGTGGTGACACGCCCGAGCCTGCAAAGCTTCCCTTCCCGGCACTGGCCTTGAAACTTTCCTCCGAGTAATCTGTCTGCCAGGAAGTTGTTAGATTCTTCAGGTTAAGGAGGCCTCACAGATTACTTGCCACTGAGCCCTTGCTGTGGGTAAGAGCAAGTCCACCCCATCAGAGCAGGTGAGCTGTGAAGCCCCACTCAAAGTGCTTGTAAATCCTGAGCTGGGGTTACCCCACCAGACTGACCTGCCTCAAAAATGGGACATGGTGGGAGCAGTATCTTCTGGAGGTACAATTTTTAAGACAGAGGAATGATAACGGATCCTTTCTATCCCTGGACAAAGCAGAGCAAGTTCCCAGGCTAAGGAGCCTCCCCTCCCATCCATGTTCTGAGCCAGCGGACAGGGCTCTCACAAACAGCAGGTGACATGGTAAGGGAGGATGGGTGACATGGACAGGGGACCCTGGATCCTGCAGCAGTCACTGCACAGGCTGTGTTATTTTCAGGACCCCAGCAGCTGTGTGTGCTCTTTGGCTTCCTGGCAGCACCAGATCTCCTGGCAACATTCGGGCATGTCCTTCTGGAGTGGTAGAGAGGCAGTGCACATCTGCATCTTAGCTGCACCACAACAGGAGAGTGAGAGACAGAAACCAAATGAGCTCATTTCATCCTGAATACATGAGACTTGACAAGTCTATTAAAGGGCTGTAGCCTACTGTGTCTCATTATGAAAAATTAGTGCTGTCCTATAAAAATACAGGAGACAGTGTGTCACTTAAGGAAAGAATGTCTTGAGGATATGGTCTTTTCCTAATAGGCCCTACATCATCAGGGACATACATACATCAGGAGAGAGCCAAAGGGATTTGAACCCGGGAGCTACTACCGCTCAAGTCTGACACCTTTAGGATACTTTAGTTTGTCCATCTGTTTTTCCTTGAATAAGGAGAAGCTATGTCACAGCAGCAACACAAAGGAAGAGCCAGAGACACCTGTATCCAGGATCAGAGAGAAGGAAGGAAGGGCCACAAGACCCGCCTTCTTTATTTTTTATATCCATTTGGAAATCACTGTTCATTGGAGGAAATCAGTTCTTCCTCCCTCAACTACAGTGGTCAAAGGAAATGTCCATCAAAGTTCTGTGTCCATGAGAAAGGAATGTGAATGATAAGATACAGTTACAATAACATAGCTATGTTTACAGAAAAGAACCGTGTGAAACTAGCTACAAGAGAATAAAAATTCACAACTGCAAGAAGCAAGGCAACAAAGCTACAGTGCCAGGGGTCAAATGGACCAAAGTAGAATTTTGCTTGTTTTTTGCAGTGTCTCAGTGAAAAACACAGTAAGAAAAACAATAAGTTGGATCCAAACAGAAATAAAACTGTGTAAAGGTTTTCAGCAAAATAAAAGTAAACTACAAACATTTCATCTTGGGCCAAACTCAAATTGGGTCAACTCAAACAAAATGTTTTGTTTATTCTCTGGGTTATTCAAACTGCTGTCTAATCTTTTCTTTTTAATACAGATCAGTGTTAATTCCATTTCAAAAAAACAAAGATATTTCTGTGAAAACAATGTCAAAATTAAATATTTGAGTGTTTCAAAAATTAAATACTACAATCAAATCCAAGATGTTTTGACATTTACAGTAATTCTTATCTCTCTTTTCCCCCTGGGTTCTTTGGGGAGTTTAGTGGTTTGGATTTTTTGCTACAACCCTTTGCCAGACTTGGACTAACCTTATCCACAGTTTTGGCTCTCTGCTTCTCATTCTGTCCCCATCCCAGACTCCACCACAACTCTTTTAGTGCTGGTTAAGGGGTTTTGTTATCTCTGTTTGCCTGGTTGAACCTTCTCATGTCTCAGGGGACTGATACAGTGCAAAGATAAGAATCGAAATGTGTTTCACCCTGTCTCTTCCCCAGTATTTGGGAAGGACCCCCGTCACTCAAACATCTCTGTGCCACCCACCACCTTGCAAGCTTTGCTATGACCATGGGCAAACAAGCACACCAACTACGTGTAAGTGAATGATCAATGGCAAGGCAGAAATTAATCCTAGTAAACTGTGCATTTTTACTGGAGGAATGCATAAGCCTCATGGGCAAAATGAAACTGGCTGTCCCTGCTGGAGCACAGTAAAGCCCTACCAAGAAAACTATGGCTATAATGGGGTGAAGGGCAGCAGCATCTCGTGCAGTAAGAGACATGCTGTACTGGTCAGCACCCTCAGACACCAGAGCTTCACATCTCAGGGATGTTCAAACAAAGGTTAAATCGGTGCATTTTTCTGACCTCTATTCTTCTAATTAAAGTGAAAAGATTTCTCCCGCCAGTTATGTGTCTAGGAATGCTGCCTTCCTGACAGGCGGAGGAAAGAACACACATATGACAGCTGGAAGAGAAACCAAAGCGCTTTGCCTCACAAAAGAAAATACAAATGAGCAATCTGAGTGCCATCAAACCTGCTGTGAGAGAGAAAGAGAGAGAGAGGTAAGATCAAATCCCTTGTTAGACCTTAAGCTCTCTGGAATTAGGCCACTTTAAGAAGTAAAAGGACTAGAGTTTAAAGGATTCTGCGAATTTCGCATTTCTTGAGATAACTATGACCTTTACAAAGAAAACTACAAAGAACCCAGAGCATAAAGGAATGAGACTTCTGTGTCTTTCCCTTTCTTTTTCTTTCTTTTTCTTTCCTTTTTCCCCCCTCTCTCAGCTTTCTTTGTAGAAACAGGTAATTGTGCTGCCTTTTCTTGGAAGATGCAGTTCTCCCTCAGCTAGAGCTTCGTAATAAAAGTGCCAGTACTGCCGCCCTTGGCCTGATGGAAAATCTGCATGGAGAATACAACTGTGTGAGACTCATCATTAAAGAAAACCTGCCTTCACAGCATGCTCTGGAGCAGAGGTAGAAAAGATCCAACAACTGGGCTCAACTCTAGCCTAAATCCTTTGAAGTCGGCCTAAATCCACTGATTTCTAGGTCAAATGCCCTAACGAAGATGGACAATTGCTAGCACAGGTTACTACCTGTATTCAAATGCTTCACAGCTACACAGGCATGAAGTGGTCAGAGGTGCCCCTCTCAGTTCTCTGGGAGCTGGTATCTTGTGGTCACTGATGCCCCACTCAGAGATGAACCTGGGCAAGGCAAATCCACCTATTCATATGTACATTGTGCTCTTCTGACAGCCTACCACAAAGGTTTACATATTTCAAAGAAAATGCTTGGAAGAAATTCCCTACAGCTGCAACTAGCTACAAGCTACTAGTATGTGAACCACAGAAATCAAGAGAGGGTGAGAAGGGAAAGGGAATTTAAAGAGTTTGTTTGCTATGGAGAGAAAGACTATATCTCTTCCACACATACAGATACAGATAGCACTGTGTCGCCACAGGAGTACTGAGCACAACACGCCCATCACATGTATACAATGAAGCACCCCTGTATACAAAACTTTCACGACATACAAGGGAC
The DNA here is from genome assembly GCA_013398175.1 of Climacteris rufus. NCBI lineage: Eukaryota > Metazoa > Chordata > Aves > Passeriformes > Climacteridae > Climacteris > Climacteris rufus. The sequence continues at coordinate 1,240,235 of VZRZ01006181.1, read as the reverse complement.
TGGAGACACTCGGGACACCCTAAACGGAGGCAGTCAAAGCACAGACTTGCACGGACAGCTGTTATCAGAAGCTCAAGTGTGAATAAAATCTCCTGTGAGCATGCAGTGATTGCCACAGGCACAGACAATTCCAGGCATGCATGTCTGCAGCCACACACATGATACAAGGTACTCACACTCTGTGTGACAGACTTCATACACCATCACGTGCCCTCAGAAACATGCATGTATTCCAATTCCCAGCAAACTTACGTGTAGTGACTGATTTATACAACAGCACAAATGAAAACCTGTTCCACATAGGTTTCCACACAGACTCGGTAATAAACGTCCACGCACATCATTGAACAATTAATCTATATCTGCAGGTATTCCTGATCACAACCCATGCAGGCACAGACAAATGGGACACTTGCCCAGCCAGATGCAGATCAGCTGTAGGCACAGGAGTACCAGACTGCTACCAGGAGTCACAACCTCATTGGGCAAGATCTGCCTGGCTCCTAGGAGCTCACCCCTTCTCTTTGAGGTTCAGCTTCTTCATCCATTTTGTCTCCAAAAGCTCTTTCCTTTCCTCCATCCCTCTTTCCCTCTGAACCGCTCTTCAAAGAATAACACAGCTGAACTGATAGCCTAACACACAGCTGTCTGATGGCCTTCCTTTCATGCTTGCCACTTGGCCATGTGAACAAATGCATATTTAGCTGCCAGTTGCAGCACAATCAAAAAAAAAAAAAAAACCAAAAAACCATTAGAAGCTAAATGAAAGGGAGAGAAACTTCAGGGGTAAATCCCTCACTGGGTGCCAGGCAGCTAAAATCAACAGCATAGCACCAGGGCTGAACTTGGGCCAGCATGGTGTTTTGATGAACTAAACAATTAATTAAGAAATATCTCCCCAGCAGATCTATTCTTGAGGCAGAATATGCGAGGAACACACAGATCCACGTAAGAGTTCTATCGCCACCATTACATGCTGGAGAATAGCATATAATTAATTATAATGATGGCAAAGATTAGATCCAAATTCCTTTACACAGTGTGTACACAGCCCAAACAGACAAAATAAATCAGAGCGCCCATACCCTAATCCAGCAGCTTCAGGGGATTAAATAGGTGCATTCTAATCACAGGCTCAGAGCAGCCCCACTCAGTATGCACAGAGCTGCCCTCGTGTCTCAGGGATCCCAGGAAAAGTATCTCACTTCAGCTGAAAAACATAATTTAGGCTTTGCTCCCCTGCCATCATCTATGATGTCCTGACTTGCTTTCCCTCCACAGATTTTGGTCTGCACATCCCAGGCAAATTCCATGGGTAACTCATCTCTCTTGAAGCCTCTCCTGAAACGTCAGCTGGGGGAGACACAGGTTTCCGTTGCTCTGCCAACATTCTGTGTGCCGTGCTTTGTTACTTCACAGTAGGTGCACCAATCTTGAGGTGGCAGCATTGAAGACAGAAGGCAGGGAAAGATGGGGTTTTTCTCCCTCAGACATTTTATTGAAACTAAGATACTTTCTTTTTTTAAATTTTTTAAAATATGAATCATATGAGAAGGCTGAGGTTACAGTACTTATAAAGCAAGTAGGTCCATTCTCTGTCCATCATGAATGATTTTCAAATTACAATGAAAAAAAATTAATTCTCAGAATTAAAAAACCCTAATAAACAAATGAATTATAAAGAAACACGTTTTCACGCAACACAGAAAAAATTAATTAATTGTGACACTAATCTTTGGGTTAGCTCCACTGTTGCCTCATTTTGCTGTTAAAAATAGCTAGCTCTTTGCTAGATAGTTTTCAAGGACTAGAGTTCTGTAAACATAGCTATGTTATTGTAGAGTTATCTTGTTATTGCATTCCTTTCCCATGGACACAAATCTTTGATGGACATTTCTTTTGACCACTGTAGTTAAAGACGGAAGTGTTAATTTTCTCCAATGAACTGTGATTTCTAAAAGTGTATATAAGAATTAAAAGAAGATGGGTTCCCCCCCCTTCCTTCCTTTGCTCTGAACGAGAACACAGCTGGCTCCGTCTCCTTTCTTCAGCGTCTCCTTATTCCCGCGGTGATAAGCATAATACTCCACCCCTGGAGTGACTGAGACTGAATCAATTCTATTGCACCTACTGTGAAACTGAGCTCTTAGGTTAGCCAAGAGTAGAGCTGGGTAGAGCCCATGAAAACATCACATTTTGTTGGAATTAAAAGGTTCATTAATACATACTTTTCCAAAGGAATACATTAAAAAAAAATACAGAACAAAACCAAACAAAAAAAACCCCAAAACTAAAAACCAAAAAAACCCAACAAACAAAACCAAACAAACAATGAAACAAACAAAAAAAAACCAAACCAAACAAACAAAAAAAACCCGACCCACAACTTGAAACACAGCAATTTTTCCACTTCTCCAATGCAAAAAAAAAGACTTTTGTCATTCCTTGATTTTGGGATGTTATACTGAATGTTTCACATTGCTGTTTTTGCCTGTGCTAGAACTGATCCCTCACAATATTTGGCTGCTCTCTGATTTTCATCCTGCACTGTTCAGCTCAGTCAGTGCAGATCTGCAGTATATTATAGGGAATGTGTCTCAGACAAGCAGACAGGTCCATGAGAGCCATATGTGTGATGAGTTCAAACTACATCTCCCAGGAGGCACTGCAGCCCTGTGGGCAGGCACCACTTGTACAGCAAAATGCTTTGATTCATCTCAGCAAGTGCAAATGTTTGAACCAATCCAAGTCAAAATATTCTGTTCAGAGCCTAACATCTTAAAGCTGTCAAAAGTCGCTGTATTTTATTTATGATAGTAATGAAAATGGTGTTTTCTCTTGGAGAGTCATTTCCATGGGAAATCTCATGCCCAGGGAAGTTCTGGAAGATAAAAGACTTGGCAAAGTGTCCTCTGGTTTTTCACATGGGCAACATCTTCACTGCAATTATATTGCAGGGTAAATTGCAGGAAGCATGGACATACATGAGGTAGCCTGACCTCACATGCTGTTGATATGAGTAGCAATAAAGTTACCAGAGGCCTGTGTAAGTTCATCTGAGAAACTATGTAAATAAAGTGTTGGCCCACATTAGTATTCATAAACTTCATCACTGCTTTAATTCAAATTGAGTGGTTATTTGTATTCATCCTGAAATCACGCCCCCAGCTCCAGCACAGACATGTCATCCAGGGGCTGGCTCTGTGTCTAATAAAAACCAAGACACAGTACCTAGGAATATCCCAAATGGGTGAAATGAGATCTTCCAGAGCACTTTTCCTGAGAATAGTTAGCTCACACATGGCCTTAAAGGAAAGGTAGCACGATATTAACATAGGGTAAAAAGAGTGCATGCATCCTTAGGGCTCCATAACACACCTGAAGAACTCCATCCACCTCTGCATAATTAAAAAAAAAAAAAAAAAGAGAGAGAAAGAGAAACTAAAACTAAATCCACATGGTTTTGCCTCTCTCCCCTTCTCTTTTTGTCTTTCTAAGATTAAAGGTGCAATATAACCTTCCATCATCTCATCACAGCCTCATGCTGTGAACCAGTCAATACTTTTTATTATCACTTATTATCACAAAAGCTGCATCCCTCTCTGATCCATCGAGTATGGATCAAGGTCCCATTCCACCTGGTACTGAACAAGCAGAGAACAAAAAGACAGTTTTTGTCTGAAGGATAATCTAAATATAAGGCAGGACAGTGGCTGGTTAGAGGCAGACAGGGAAGAAGGAGTTAATGAGATCACTCAGAGAATCATGGAATCACAGAGCAGTTTGAGTCAGAAGGGACCTTAGAAATAATTTAGTTCCAAACCTTGCTGCCATGGGCAGGATTTGCAGGCAGAACACAGAGATGACTTTGGAACAGGGAGCAGGGAAGAGGGCGGAAAGATGCTGTTCTACTAACCTGACAAGTGTGTGACTGGTGCCAGAATGAAGAACTGGCCAGGAGACAGAGCTGACCAGCCATGGCTGAGCAGGAAGGCTGTCATGAGCCTTGAATCAAAAGCAACTCATCGTGTTAGAGAGGGGATAAGGAAACTTGGACAGAAGGTTGTCAAAGCAGAGCAACAGAGGGTGGACTTTGCCACAGCATTCTGCAAAGCCTTTGTAGAGGTCCAAGCAAAACATGGAGTAACATCCAGTGTAAGAGAGTGCTTAGCTCTGAGCTGAGGCCCTGTCTTATAAATGCTGTTCTTGAGAAACAACCCGCAACTGTAGAGTTTGGGAAGGATGTTGGAGGGTTGTTAAATTTTGCCCTTCAACCATTTTGCTGGGCCTGACTGCTCACAATTGCCAGGTGGAAGCAAGGAGAGAAAGGCTGAAAATTCAGAGGAACCCTGATCCCAGCCCAGCCCTGGGTTTTAATGATGTTGCGTGAATCAAGCCAAAACCTGTGGCATAGAGGATTGTATTCTGAAATCTGGAACGCATTTTAAACAGCAACTTTCTCAGAGTTTTCTCCTGAAGTGAACAGAGAGACATTTGGTCTGCCTCCTTTTCTGTTCATTCCCTTTTCCTCTCTAATTTTTCCTTTGTAAGGAAACACTGAAACCAGAAGGATCTCTGAGACACCAGACCTGATCAAGCGTGGGGCAGAATCTGCTCACTCCAATTATCTGCCAGCCTAATCATAAAAATATCACGGTGCACACTCCATATGTCATTTTTATTGAATTCATTCAGGAGTTTCTCGATTAATCTTTTATTATTCCTTTCCAAATCCCAGGGTTCCCATAACAGGGGCTGATCAGCTAAAGCAATTCTCACACAGGGAGGAAACAGTGAGATTATTTTGGCTCTTGAATCCTTCTGTCACATCACCAGAATTCCCTATGGCCTTTTCTTCAAATGCCTCCTGCGTGAAGAAGACCCTATGCCCTCAGTGCCTCAGCCCCTTGGCCCTCATCCCTACAAACAGGACAGCCTGAACCCCTCTAAGGACAGTGCTCGAGTACAATCTTAACAATACCCCATCTGAAGGAGGAGAAATGGACTTTCTCACACTGAATAACCCCAGACATAAGAGATCAACTCTCAACACCTCCGGGAAGAGACCTGGTTCAGTCCAGCAGCATTTTGGTGCTTGTACTAAATAGAGTATCAGTGGCACAGAGTAGATCCAATGCAAGGAAAACACAAGACCCTTTTTCAACCTGAAACTTCTCCCTTGCCTTGCCTTCCCTTGTCTGAGAAATCTGATCTTTCATGGATCTAGCAATGGCATGCCTACCTACATGATTTTTCATGCCACCTCTGTTTATCTCTACATTAGCAATTCCTCTGCTGCTGCATGAAGCAGAGAGGCTGTAGCACTCCCGTTCTTCCCAGCCAGAGCTTCTTCATCTATTCCAGCTCAGTAAAAGAGGCAATAAAGGAGCTTTCCGTCCCACATCTGGGATGCATCCCATCTGTGCTATTCCTTTCAACTAGGCAGAATGAGACCTAAAGGTACTGAGATCTTTCCCAGGCAGTTGTGTTGCCAATGGAACAAAATACTATGGGGAGAATAGCAGCTAACTTCTTGTTATCTCTAGGGTAGGATATTCCTGTCCCACTATCTTGTTTGGCATCTTCATCACCACCTCATTAAAGCCTCAGTTCATTAATTAAATATTTAATACATTAAATGAGGTTCCTTTTGTACGGTGGAGCTGAGATCTTTTTGCTGGTGAGCGTGATGCTGTGTATCCTCCTGGGAAGCTCCAATTTGCCATACTAATTGCACGGAGACTCTTCAAAAGGCCCTATGCTGAATCTTCGGCTGCTGAGCAAATTGTACGCTCCCTCTCAGCAGGACAGAAGCCTGAGCTGGAAAAGACACAGAGCAGCAACTTACTCTTCTCCACAGTCCCTGGCAGTCTGGAGAGATCACCCATGTGACAGGGCACAGTGCAAGGCAGCAATCCCAAGACTGAAAATAACTCCCAGTCCTCTTCTACACTGGTGTGCAGGGTGAGATGCAGCAGACCCCAGCTTTGCTAAATCGGGGAGGAGCCTTGCTAGTTAGGGCTGTTAGATGGGAACCAGTTAAAAGCTTTCTATTAGCATTTTAAAAGGTCCCACTACTGCACCAGAGATTTCTACTCTCTTAGTTATATATATTGCAGCTGTACTTCCAGTTGACTGCTTACAGAAAAGATAAACTCTGGTAAGAGCAGAGGTGCTGAAAAGGGAAGCTGGAAGAAAGGAAAGGGGGCAAGAATCTCCCAAAGCAGATGTGCTGCAGGTAAAACAGAACCTTGAGCCAGCTGTAAAACCATATTGCTGCCTTGCTCTGCCCTCATCTACACCTTTTTGTCCCCAGCCTGCTGTTTGCTTCCACCTCTGTCATTGTGGTGACAAATCAACTATTCACGTGGCTGAGCTGTGATAGAGAGGGTTGACACCTCTGGCAAGAGAGGGCAGAAAAGCTAATTATTTTTTTAAACCTTTGTTCAGCCCTTTCCCCTGCCTTTCTCACGTACACCCATCCCTGATACCTATACAGAAAAATTATTAGCCTTACTTGTATTGATATCCACATAAAACTAAGGATCCAGATTTCCAGTGGAAACTGCAATGGCCTAAACATCTGGTTTACATCCTAGGCCCATTTCCTAGGCTGAAGGAGGGGCACATCATTAGTGTATCACTGAGAACAACATTATGTAGTACTGTGTGAAATCCAGTAGTTAAACTTTAAAGTCTGTAGTCAGTGGAGTCTGGGACCCCAGATTTTCGGCACCAGAAATGTGGCTTTTGTAAGATAAATAAACCCACTAGGAACAAGTGGCAGAAGGAATTGCAAGGGGTTTGGCTGTCCATGGCAAAAGACAGCATCTACATGCCTGAGCTTTTTAAGAGGAACATCTAACTTGGAGGATTAGGTAAGGAGGCTTAAAACAGTGTTTTAAAGGGTTATTGGGCATGAGTTTTGCGGTGGGAGGGCTCTCCAGGAAGGTGAAAACACAGGTGGATTAAGGCTTTACTCTGGGAAGGTGAGGGGAGGAGGAGGGATGGCAGAGAGAACACAAATTACAGTAGCAGGCTAAAGTACTGAACACCGATTAAGAAACAGGCAGGAGGCTTTAGGATTGTCTGTGTGTGGTTAAGATGTTCTTTAAGAATGAAATCAGGCTGCTAAACAGGAGCAGCCCTGACTTACACAGTGATAGGAGGGGTCTTCCTTCCTGTGAGGACCTGCAACCCCAGAGCAGGTTTGTCAGGGTAGGTTTGTCTTGGCTACAGGGCACTTGACCCTGATGGCTTCTTCTGCCTGTGCTCCTCAGTTGCCTTTTCCAAGCCTAGTTCCCCAGGGCTTGAGTGTGAGAGGTCCTCAGGTGCCTGGATCTTGAATATATCCAGCAACATCAATCCCTTCTTTCCTGTTACATTGACCAGGGGACCAAGCTGATGGAGAAGAGAAGCAAACCACAGGGCATGGGTCTCTGGGCAGGCCTCCATAGGTCACCCTAAGGGACTGGCTGTCAAGAAATCAACTTCTCAGCACACAGGGAAGGGAGAGGGCACATGTGTTTCTGCCCTGAGACATTTTCTGTTTCTTTTTTATCCTTCCTTCTAATGCTGTGTTAAGAAAATGAAGTTCTATTAAAATAGGGGAAAAAAAGCTTAGAGAAAGGGAGAATATGAAAAACTGATGAAAGATTTGGGAAAAGACAAACATGATCATCCTTTGTGATGGGGAAACCTCCAGGCAGAATAGTGGTCTGAGACACCCTCTGCAGCTCTGCTCAGGGTTGAGACTGAAGGGGTTGCTGGGCTCTTTTTCCTGGGCACCAGAGTGGAAGCAGATTGTTCGGATGCTGGGCAGCACACAGGAACCACCATGATGAACACAACGGGTGAACAAATTCATCCACAGCTAATAAAACACCTCTATGGGGTTAGGTACCACCTGGTGCTTAATAAATAAGATTTAGTACACTGGTGGTGGACAACACTTCAAGGGCTATTTGGCCATGGTAAGGACCATTAACTACAGATGTAGGAAGTAAATAATGTAGACAACATAGTCCTCATCCAAGATCGTGTTGCAGTTCAGTGATGAAATCAGGGATCCAGCCCAAGCCTGTTGACATTTGATCTGCTGCTCTGCTCAGGAGATCTACATCACCTCTTACTAAGGCTGAGTGCCAGATATGAGCAACCCTATTGAAGTCAGTGCTGTTACACTGTCATATGTTTTGCATGACTGAGAAGGAGTTGAAAGCCTCTTGGTAGGTCTAGGTCTGGATAAAGAAAAGTTTGCTCATATAAAACTTCGAAGGAGATAATATGAGACCAGCAGTCTTCACAGTCCTCTATTTGGCCCTTTTCACAATGCTAAATTTACCTGAAACCATGCACAACTGAAAAATCTCAGTGATGTCCAGTAAAGCATCTATCATTCTCCAGCTCACTGCAGAGAACATGATCTCCTAGGACAGTCAGAGATAAATTTTCTTCATGAAGAACATTTTTCTCTTAATTATTCTAGAGGGAACAGTTCTGATGGTGCAGATCTTTCTCAAGTAAAATCCCTGATATAGTAGAGTACAAATACCTGACCACATATCCTAGCCTGATCCATATCTCACAGATATAAATTCCAAGGCAATCTGCAGTGGACTTCAGAACAAGGTCTGAATGTCCAGGATCACAGAATGAGATGAGTTTGAAAGCAATATCAAAATACTCCAATTGCATGGATATTGGCATGTACCCAGATTTCTGTTTGTCAAAGTTTCTCTGACATATACTGTCCAAAGCCATGGTTTACTGGGGAAGGGGGAAAAGGTCTAACTTTTCCCCGAAGCTAGTTCTTTAAAAAAATTAAAAAAAAATAGATAAAGTTGATTATTCTTACCTCTTTGGACAGACACATTCTATTTGCCTGGATCTAATGTTTTTCATGAGCTTGCTGCTGATACTGCTGCTGTGCACTAAAGCTGCAATAAGTTGGGTAAATCCCAGATTACTCTTAAACAAACACAAGCTCTGGGTTATGAATGTTTCCTTCTCAGACTTTTCGGGGCAGGAGAGCAGGCTGGCAGTCTCCTTTGTTCCAGCTCTTCTTTTCTGTAATACTGAATCATTTTGAATGACACCCATCTGTTTTTTATACTTCAAATCACAATTCCAGCTTCCCCCTCCCGTAAGACTCTTTCTTTTAAGGTTATTTTCTCATTAAGAGCAGGAAGTCAAATTTTCCCATTGTGCCACCCAATGAAGGGATACTAGTGGAGAATTTGGTCGTACAGCATTTGAAGCCCATTACATCTCAGCTCAAAGTCTTGGCTGGGGTGAAAAGCTGTGCGGGTGCTGAAATGACAGCCATGATACTTTCCCATCACCAGTCCATGCTAGCAATTTATGGAGTTTGGATGCAATTGCTGGCAATGACTTAACTGCCAGCATGGACACAACAAATCACTTTCAGCATCATGTCAGCTCTCTGTGATTAAACTGTGGATCTGAGAAGGCCCAGCCTCATGGGATCTGTATATAAGGGCAGACAAAGGCAGACATGAGTGTTGCCAGAGCCACATCCAGGTGAGAAATGGATAGGGGCACAGCTCTTCACAGCCACACAACCATTCCTGTACCCCATGACTTGGAGCATGATGTCAGACAAAGCTAATGAGGGGGAACAGACCTGTCTGAGCCCTCTCCTTCAGCCTCAACGAGAAATTCGTGCCTGAATGTTACATAGGGAGATGCCATCTGCTTTGTCTGGGTCAAGGATATGCTGCCCTTCAACTAGGGCAAATCTAAGTAAGGAAACCGAGGCAGGTGGAGGCTAAAGCCAGAAGCAGGGAGCTAGAAGAGAATTATCTTTTATGCCTGTGAGTCTAGTCCATTTGGGATCAGGTAGGTGGATGAGGAGGACCTGCCAGCTGAAGTAAGCGTGGAGATGGAGGCTCACAGAACCCTGCCCAGGGTACAGGAGTGAGGAGGGGTAGGAAGCTCCTGCCAAACAGGGCTATGCCACAAGAAGAAAGAGTAACTAACAGCTGAATTTACTAACTGACTGTAACAGCAACAGCCAGTTCAATCAAATACCTTCAGCATACAGCAACAGCATTTATCAGGTGCTTACAGGCTACCCAAAACCATAGCACCTAAGTGCTTCCTACAGATGGTAGCATATCATTAAAGCCCTGTGCTTGTTTGCCCAATGTACTATCCACAGTGCATTAGCTACCCCTCTCTATTAGATACCTAAAGGAAAGGCAGAGCTGTATGAAACAGCCAAAAAACACTCTGAAACACAAGACTAGTTTAAATAAGCCTAACCTACCCTTTTTGTGTCCATAAACACCTGTTGAGATGCCTCTTCTGTGTCCCTGCAACATCTTGCAAGTCCAGAGTGGGATATGTTTTGCGAATGAACAGAAGATTTAAGTTAAAGACTAAACAAAGGTAGTGGAAGTAGTCAAGAGTGATCTGTCCTTCTCCCTTCCACAGATAAGATGCAGCAGGCAGACAGGGGATAATTCTCATCTCAATTACACAGGCACAACTCTGAAGACAGTCCACAATCCTTCAGAGGGCATTGGTATGATTGTGACCAAAACCTGCCCAAAGGCTGCTAAAGGTGAAACTAACTTCTGTTCCTTAAATATCCCAAACCTCAAATAGTATTTTCAGTAACAGCAGGACCACGGTCTCAGGTAGAGAGTGCAGGAATACCCAGATTCTTGTATCAAACCTACCCTTAGCAGTAGCTCTGGGTATTAAGCTAATGAGATATGTTGCATGAGTAATGTGCCCAAGGTCTTTTTTGGCCCCTTGAACTAAAAATAATAAATCCCACACACTCCTCTTGATTTCATTTTCATTGCATCTAACATGAGCATTTCTCCCAAGGTCCACAAAAGACAGAGGCTGTATTCTTCATGACTCACTGAGCTATCATCTGGTGACTGAAGGTGTAAGACAGAGCAGATGTCTACTGGGTTTACTTGAAAACATTACTGTCTGCAGGGCCTGCAGAGCTGCCTGTTACCAAATCACAGGGGAAGGTGCCACCCTCTCAGACCTGACAGGGAAATTGCTTGTGTGATCATTCCCTAACCCACAGCAGTTAAAATAAAGCAGATTAGAGCTGAGTGGGATCATTTTGATGGACATTGCATTGGCAAACTGCTCACACTAACATCTGTGTGGCATAGCTGGCTGTAGAAGAGTAGGCAACCTCTTCCACTGCTCCAGCTGGATTCAGAAAGGGATATGCACTCTGAATCAGACTAGGGCTAATCATCTTATTTCTAAAAAGAATCAGAAGCTTCCTTTTGGCAAAATCCCTTAAATCTTTCTAGCAATTTTTCTGTCTCCCAGGGCACACTGCTGCCTGTTTTCAAAAGAATGCTGATGCACTCTTGCAGTGAAGGGGGAGGCTTGCAAGAGAGGCCACCAGATTGCCACAGTGCTGAAAGGCACAGAAGACTTTCTTTCATAGTCTGTCTTTCCCTAGAGTGTAGGGGGCTCAGTTCAGTTGCTTAACACAGTCATCTAGAGCCATGGGACAATTCCTACATGACCTAAAGCTACCACTCTGGAAGGGCACAGGTGTCCTACTGGCCTTTGGTAATCTGCAGCAGTCTCAGATACCCATGAGTACCTTTAGCAGGGGAAAAGGCAGCTAAATTTGCACAGCTGAACTGAGCTATTAGCTCAGCAATTCAGAGGTTTTTTTCTGAAAATGGCTATAGCAAGGGTCAGCCAGTGGCAAAAATTTCCAGACCATATTCAATACATGCACTTGAAAATGTTATGTGAAACAATGTGGGCTTGCATCTGAAAAGGTAAAAGATGCAGCTAGACACATATGGTGATTTTCAAAAGTATTTAGGTAGTCAGCAGGCAGGATCCGAACTTCTACTAAAACAGCACCAAGGCAAACTAGAGCATCCTCTCAGATACCTTCGGTGACTTTCAAAACTCCAGCCCATTACACCAACTGGCAACACAGAGCTCCAAGCAAGAACAGAGTTTACAACCCCCAGACAGACGCGTGGCACAAACACAGTCAGACTAGAAAGAAGAGCATACAACTGCGTCCTCTGCCTCTGCTGCTGCACAACACTCTGCTAAAGGTCATGAAATCTGGGTGGCTACACAAGCCAGGCAAGGACGGATCCACAGCTTTGCTACCAATACCGTGCGATCAGCTCTGTCATCAATTCATAAAATGGTTTGTGTTGGAAGGGACCTTAAAGATCATCTAGTTCCCACCCCCCTGTCACCTTCCACTAAACAAGGTCGCTTAGGGCCTCGTCCAACCGGGCCTTGAACACTTCCAGGGATGGGGCATGGAACTTTCTATGAATGTGATGGGAAAAAATTATTTCAACTCTCACCCCAGCATGTACGCTAATTTTTTTCCGCATAGCGGGGGGGG
>VZRZ01006181.1:1119861-1227813 GCA_013398175.1 Climacteris rufus | reverse complement strand
GGGGGGTGGGGGGGACTCAAATTTAAAACACATTCCCAAGAAAGAAAAACCAACCCTTATTTCACTCCTTCTCACTCCTCAAATTATTAACTGCCTCTTCCAAAGCACAATGAGTTATGTGTGCCTTCTTCGTTTTGTTAGTTACAGAGGTAGGGAAGGAGGAGACCAAGGCTTTGTGAATGGATCTGACCCATCACCTTTTACCACAGCAATACCAAACGACAAGCACACTTAGGAAATCCAATTAGTGGGGAATCCACAGGATGCAGTTTGTAAGCAGCACTCATTGAATACGTTGGCAAATACACATGTAAAATGAACGTTTGTTCAAGAGTGGATAAACATGCTGCATTGATTAGACAGGCAGCTGTTAAAAGTTTGTTTGTCTCTCTCAGATTAGCCAAACGAGAGGGTAGATAGACAAGTAGATAGGCTGACAGACAGATAGAATTGTTCCTGCAGAAGTGCAGGCTGCATTTTCAGGGAGGTGGTGTGGCTAAAATCGATAAACCAATTTCTGGAAGCTGGAGTGCCACCCGTCATTAGGAAAAGGCCTCTGAAACCACCCCATGCTCGGCTGTGAGATCTCTCTTCATGGGTTTCAATGAGAGTGAAATTGAGTGGCTTCAATAATTTCATGCCGGGTTATGGGAGGGAGGTGAGGAAGGGTGAGTTCCCAACCATCTAATAGGTCTCTAACAGCTCGATAATTGGCCCATCCTGTGGGTGATTAAGGATGAAAATAACTAATTTCCGCTCATCTTACAGACTAATCAGATCACCTCACCCCTATCATTTTCTCCTCTATTTAAAGGCACAGTCGCCTCCTTTCTGGCATCAAAGGCTAGCAGGATGCAATTATTTAGGTTAGTAAAGGAAGTGGTTCAGGCCAGGCTGGTGTGAGTGAGTGAGTTTAAGATACCAATTGGTTGCTCAGTAATAAACCTTTTACATCTGGTTTCTGCTACAGTGCTCCAGCCTCATGTGCAGCATAGGAATCCTGCTGCAGGAACCCAGAGCTGTGTGTTGGAAAGAGAGAGGGTTAGGCTCAGACCTTGAACCCAAATCTGAATATCCTAACACTTGGGCATCATCCCCAGCTTTGGCTTCCTAGCCATGCTTCTAAGAGTTTGTATGGCAGACAATTCCTTGTTAGAAAGGCCAACGTTCAGCACTACTTCTAGCCCAAAAATTCCATGTACAGTAGATTATATACAAGGTGCACATCCTGTGTGGCTCCACTGAGGCTTCTTGGCCACCAGGAACAGGCAACAGGCTACAAAGATGAAATTAAGGGGTAGACAAATCCCACCTTGGACTGGGAATCTCATTTTATTCCTTGCCTCAAAGCCCTGCTCCAGCCCCAGCTGTGTTGTTTCCTACATGGCTCAATGTAGCACTAAATATTTTGTTCCAGTTCAGGTAGTCCTTGTCTAGATTCATGTTTGTACCTTTACAGACCCTCTCTTAGGGAGGTTCACAGGCATAGGCTCTTCATGCCCCACCTTTACACACAGGTCTTTATATGGGCACTAGGTACCTCCAGACTTAGTGCTAAACTGAGTACTGGCAGGAGAGGCACAAGTGATGGCAAGATTGGTGTGACAACTGTTCTTGACTAGTCCACACTATAAAATAAGCAGTGAGGTCCTTCTTCAGTAGAAAGATTTGGACCTGCTTTCACCAGGGACTCTTGTGAACAACTCATGGAGACCTTAGACAAACACAGGGAAAGCCTTCAAGCTCATGTCTCTCTCCCCATGTGAGAAGCTTGCAGTATACTGCTTTAAATCATAAATTTTCATTCTTCAGACTCCTCCACAGGATGCCCTGGAAGAGTCCAGGTTCAGAAGATGACAGCATGGTGTAACCCATGCCACTAAGGAAGAAGAAAGCAAGACTTTTCCTAAGAGAGAAGAAGACAAGCTTGACAAAGAGGAAGGAAAAAAAAAAACCAAAAACTAGTCAGCAAAGATTTCTTTTGTCATGCCTTCCATTCCGGGTACCAAACACACTCTTCTAAAAATCTGCAAAGAACAGGCTATGATTCATACAGAAAACTCAAGCACAGCTTTTTCAATACCATGAGTCTCTGTCAGCAGACCAGAGATCAAGATGATGGAACTGAGACTGAGACCTTAGGGGTGGCCTTGGCACTGCTGTTCCTCTGCATTGAGCAGTTAAGCGGTGTTCGCAGATGGAGAGCTCCCATCCTGGAGTTGAATTGGGTCAGTTCACTGGCATAATCCTGAATATTTGCAGAGAATGCCAGTGGCAAGCCCTACTTCCTTGAATGTAGCAGAAACCATATTGAACAGCACTTTTCTCCCTCATTATTTTCAGGTCTCCTTCTCCAGTTAGTTCTGTGTCCATCACATCTTATCTAGCTGCTTGCTTTCAGTGACATGTTCACAACTGCTTTCCTCACTTCATTTTATCCCTGCTTTTGCTGCTATTATCTTGGGAGCCTCTTGGCCCTCATAATTTTTGCCTCATGCCTTAAGCAGTAGCCTTTTCTTCACCTCCAGAAAGGACAGCTTCATTTTGCCTGGAAGAAAAGATCCAAATCGCAGCCACTAGCTTTCATCATATCTCTGCCAAGAAGCATGTCACTATGATGGCTTCTTGATAGGACTTCTTTTTCAGGCACATCCTTCATTGCTTCTGCTATGGCACTAAGAAGTCCTCCTCTCCCCAGAAGAAAGCCATTGACGCATGCTTAGCACCACACATGCTCATTCAAAAGAGGTGAACAAAGCTATAGGTGTGACAAGCCAAAACATCCTACCACTCATCCCACTCTCATCAAAAGCACATCTTTGTTCAGGACATAATGATCCCATAGCATAAATTGCAGCTATTATTCCCTATCATCACAGCTTCCCTATTTCTCACCACATGTACCCCATCTCCAGCCACCATATGCAGCTTGGGCAGGCTGCCAGCTCATTTTGTGTGTGCTGCTCTGCAATGCTAAGATTTTCAATCAGGAGTGGGCCTGGTAGCTAATGGCAAACCAGCCCAGGCAAGGACATCTCACAGTCTTGAGTTTCAGTCTGGGCTCCTGTGTGTTTGCTAACACCCTCAGACAGCCCATCAACAAAGATGATGGAACACCAGTCATTTGCAAGGCAGGGTTGAAGGCTGGATGCAGCTTTACCAAGGCTTCAGTGCCCATTACAGTGTGGAAGAACATTCCCGGGTGCTCTCTGGGCAATTGTTTCAGAGGGTCAGGGAAGCATAGCTGCAGGGCTGTGGAGCTGTCACAGTCTGAATGAGTGAGATTTTAAGCTTCTCAGCTGAAACGCGTGGCAAAAGTAAACCTCAAAACTACAGCTCAGAGAAGTGAAGCCTCCTGCCCCTCTCAAGGGCTCCCATATCTCCCTGGAAGTAGAAATGCCACTACCATTAACTGCTTCACTGCTGGCTTATAGAAGGAGATAGCAAAAGCACCTTATTGAGAACTACAGTGAGGATTTCATCTTGGCACCTCAATGTTTGCAGCTTATCGGTGAAGCTTGGAAAAACATTCCCATTTTCATTCCTTTTGATTCTATCCTGCCTGCAACATTCACATAAGTTTCAAAGGAGACCATAAGCAAGATGGGATCCTAAAAATAATGAGAGGGGGACACTTTGACAAACTAAGGCATACTGAGCAAATTGTAATAGCAAATATTTTGCTCCATGAAATGTGAGTCTTTTTCTGCCCTCCATTCCAGCTTGTGGAATACCCCTGTGCAAATGAAAATTTCTTTACATCTATAAGCTATTAGAATTTATGTGAGAAACAGACTATTTTGTCACATATTTTGGTGGTAGAGTGACTCCAGATATTCAGTTTCTGAGCTGCAGTGCTTAGTCCCAGCTGGCCACACTTGGTAACTTCCTGCTTATCCATTATCCTGCCGATAACCATTTCCAGTGTGAAAACCTACTTGTGTGGTTTTCAACTACATTCCCTTTATTTCAAACTCTTTCTCAAAGTCCTCGAGTTAAGTGGGTTAGCAATTCAGTTCTATATATCAGTAATACCTAACCCCCCCCCTGTGTTCCCAGACAGCACACTGGGAAAAAAAGGGTGTGGAGGAAGGGAAGGAAGCCACACACTCAATAAAGGCATTATGAGAAGTTTGCACAGTTGTGAAATTACATTTTTTTCTTAATGGTTTGTCAAGCTCCAGGATGGAGTCAGCAGCCAGATAAGAAGTGCAGAGACTCTAACATACTTTCAGGTTTCCTCACAACTATCTCATATGGCTCCGGTCATCCATTCAGTATGCATTTGAGTATGTGCTTAGAATTAATTATTCCTAATGCCCAGAAGGCTATTCCAGCTTTTCCAGGGAGACCTATCATAACAGTTTTCAGCATATACATAAAGAAACACAGGCTTACACACATGACTGAATAAAGGCAGAGTGCTGATTGAGGTCTTTGCTACTAATTACCTGTGTGTAGGCACACACAAATATGCTGGATGCATGGCTCAACTTGCCTGGTCTGCTGCACTTTCCCCTGCCAGTTGCCACTGCAGCTGGGCTTGCATCCCTTCTCCAGCACAACATGCCACATTCACTCACAGAATTGATCTGCCCTGAAAATCACTTCTCTCACATTTCTAAATCTCTTGGCGTAAAACCTGTTATTCTCTTGACATTAGGCTATTCAATACCTGTCACTTCCTTTTCTTAAAAAAAAATTGGCTTCCGAGTGACATTATATGATAAGCAGTTATACACTGAGACTTCTAACCAGATGGAGCCCTTCCATCACTGGAGACAACACAGAGCATGTGGGATAAATGCTCGCTGTCCCTACACTTGCTGCCTCACATAAGGAGCTGCTCCTTGCCTCACAAAGTCCTGCTGTTTGAACCTGGTCTGAGGAACAGACTCCCTGCAGGAATAACTGCAGTAGTCCCAGCGCCAGAAAGGCCAGTGCTCTCTAGGATTGATTCACAAACAGATTGAAACCCTCTTTTTTCTCTGCTATCCCATTTTACCAATTCATACCTCATATCTCAGCATTACTGTTGGACATAAATCTGGCCCAGCAACTTTTGGGACTGGAGCTGGACCTCACAGACTGTTCCAAACCTGGAAATATATCCGTGGTGTATCTTGCTCTGAGGAAATCCCGATTTCTTTGCAAACAAAGGGGATGTAGGTCATTCAACACAACTGAAAAACACATATACCTCCAGAATGCAAAGCAATACAGAACCACAGTTCACATGAGTTTGGACTGAAAGCAAAGAAGAGCTAATACTTCACTGCAAGCAAAGAGCAAATTGCAGAGGGAGACTGGCTATGGCCAAGACACCAGGATTCAATACCTAGTTTTCTGGTTAGTAGTTCCAAGAGGCCCCATGATGTCAGCCATGCTTTGCAGACGGTTGCAGGCATTTCTGTGAGCCCAGTGCCCTGTCTGGTTGTGCCAGTACAAAACACTTCTGGTTAGGACTCACCTGAATCACCTAAACTCCCTCACCATCTTTTGTTTCCATGGGAGTTCCAGAACCCCCCAAAGGTCAATAATAACTAATAATATTATTAATGTAATAGCTCTCAAAACAGGGAAAAGGAACTCATACTTTCAGCATCTTAAAGTAGAGTTTTCTGGGTTGTAAAAACAACCCACCCAGCCAGCAGTTTGTCATGGAGCTTAGTTCTGCCATAAAATGCTAATCAGCCTGAACAGTCACGTCCCCCCTGCACCATATCTTTTTATGAGCACATTAATATGGTCGTTAGGAAGAGGGGACTCATATGGACACAAACACGCACCACAATCATTTATTTCCCCCTCAGACTCCATCCTGAGTGACTCTAATTCATTTGCAGGAAGCAGTTTTCCTTCGCCTCCTTTGAGATGGTTTCTGGTTTCCAGAAACCCAGACATGCCCAGACTACCAAGTTGTTGTGTCCCCATAGTGCACCATTTATTCCCTATGACAGATGTCACAGGAGCAGGTAGAGCCATCTCCTCCATAAGGAAGAACACTCATGCTCTCTGGGATCTTCAGGAGGAGTCATGTTGTTGAAATAAAATACCAATGAGAAGGTTAAAAGTTAGGAATTCACTGAATCACTGGAATACAGCACAGGACAAACAAAGGAATTTTAGAAGAATGAGAAAGTAGCAAAACCTGTAGGAATCAAGAGCCATGACCTAAGAAGTAAAAACAGGAGGATGCTGTAAATCAAAGTACAAAGCCGAAGAACAACTCAGCTTGAACTTTGAGCTCATTACCATAGTAAAATGCCCATCCATAGGCTGTGATCACCACTTATATAAGCCTCTTCCTCGTAGAGCATGCATAGTAAAATAAATGTGCATTGTACCTTTAAATGGAGAAGAGAGAATGAAAAGCCATTTACTATAGCTTTAGGTGGTTAGGCATACAGGAAATGGCAATTTTTTATTGTTCAAAGTGTATAAAAATGAGCACCTGGCATACTGAAGGGGTGCTAGCTATGCGGATTTAATACACATCACCCAGCTCTGTACGGATGTGAAATAAAATCTAATATCTCTACTCTATATGTGGATCAGCCTCTTACACACAGGGTTAAAGAACCCTGTTTTAGGGTACAACAGCGACATGTGGATCACTAGATGCAGCTACCTTTTGTTTGGAGTAAGAACCTGACAAAGTTTTGATAAAAGTCACCTTTTTCCTTCAGATACCAAAAACGATCCCTCTGTATGTGATATAAAGATAGAGCTGGGAATAAAGTTTGGTGATTCAGATGGAGAGATACAGGTCACTGCCACTCAAGCTAAGAGAGAGCTAAAGCCAATTTTAGGAGTAGATAGCCAATCTCTAGAGGGCACCTTCAAACACACAGGCAGTGTGATGCAGAGCGAAGGAGAGCAAACACCTGAAAGCAAAGAACACAAGGGCATTGGTGTTGTGGGTGGGTGTAACCCCCTGACTGGCAGGGAAGAGGATGACCCCCATCTCTGCATTCTTGGCACCCAGAACCAAAGCATTGCTAACAGGCCCAGGGTGTCATTGCTTAGTCCTGCCTGCTTAGTCCCCTTCTTACCAGATCCCATCCACTTGGGCAAAACAAGAATAAGGCAGTAGGAGCTTCAGTGCAAATGATTTCTTTCTTCCCAATTCTTTCTTTTTCCTCTATCAGTGAATTGTCCCCTCCTTCCATCTCCTATTCATTCTGTATCTCACTGTATGCAAACCACAATCCCCCTTTTCTTCTTTCTGCTTTATTTTCCTGAACACTCATTAACTACTCACAAAGGACCGTGCCTGGCAGATCGGAGCTGCAATTATCTCCTGGTTCTGACCCGTGTTCAGCGGTCAGAGATTAGCATCAGCAATAATAATGGAGTGGGAGATGCAGGCAGCTGCATGCTGGGGATTTGACAAGTGTCCAGACTGCTGGAGCCAACGTGAGAGGAAGGGAATCCACACAGGGGACTGTGTCCTCGGGAAGGTGGATGTGGACATTTCGATTTTTCCAACACATCCCTCATGCCTATTTGGGGAAGATGATCAACTTGCCCTCCAGTGTTCCAGCTGTAAAACCTATTCTACTCCCACTCATTCTGATGCACCCATGAACCTAGGGGAGGCAGGAGGTCATTTCTGATGCAGTTACCCTCCTGACCTCAAACTTCACTTATTTTTTTTTAATTTGAAAAGCGCAAAAACCACCAAGAAAATAGAACTCCAAATCATGCACATTAGAAAGGAAGTACCTCCCAGACTAACATAAACAGTCCTTTCCCCACTCCCAGTAAAGGATAGGAAAAATATTAGACTGAATTTCCTGACTTTCTAGGTTTCTTCCAAGTGAGGGCTTCCATGCAACTTTCATGCTTTCTGTCCACACACATCTGTTTAAGGCATCCATCCATCTCAGTCCACCATAATGCAATTAAAATTCCACAGCAGGCTTCAGTATGGGTCTCCCTTTCATTTCTCTTATCTTTTCAAGAGCTTTGTTTTCTGAAATCTATGGCTTTGTTTGTATAAAGGTATATGATTTCTCATTTTCAGTTACTGCAACCAGGCTCCAAAAAACAGGTAAGTCCTGTAATAAGCTTGGGAATACAGTTGATCTTTGTCTCAGTCTTATCTCCTCTATACATCAACACTATTAGGGCTGTCTCTATGTCACATCCTTGGCTGAACCTTCATCACAGCAAGCCCAGGCTGTCAAAACTTTCCAGGCAGTGTTGGAATTTGCTTGTCTCTTAACACTTTCCAGATACCACCTTTGTTTTTCTCTCCCTCAAAGGGCAAAAACTGTAGACAAGATTCCTAAGTTCAAGGATGTGTGAGTTCAGGATAAAAATATGTTTATCTATTTGGCAATAACATTATTAGCTTAGGTGAGAGGCAGCAAGAAAACCCCCAACCAACAACCAACCAACCAACTAAAACCCTCAGAAATTCCCAAAACACACACACACAAAAAAAAAGACAGATTTGAGTACAGCTTTTAAGAGAATGGCTATGAACTTTGCTCATACCTGTTTCCAGTTAAGATGCATGATCCACTCCTGGCCTCATTTGAAATATTCAGTCTTCTAGAAAACAAGAACAGAATTCTCATCAGCACAAACTTTTTCAAAAGATGACTTCAAATTCATCCTGCTTCTGGTTATCTCAGAAATAACGTGAGAACAGACCCTATCAGAGCATATCACTGCTCCCTGAATCTGGTATCTGCTGACACCTGGACATTTGGAAGTGCTGTGATAATGAAAAAGAAAGAAAGAAGAAAAATTTAATTGAAACTTTCTGAGCCTCAAAAGCTGTTCAGTTTGAGATTTGGAGAAAGTTCAAATTTGATTTGCCTTGTAGCTGATTAACCCTCTTCATCCTAAAATATCCGTAAGTATATTTTCTCATTTATAAGACATTTGAAAAATAACACAAAGAAAATGCTAAGAAACAATTGTTTGAGTTGTTAAAATGTTTGCAGTTCAAGTGGCCTTACACCCACTTTTTTTGGCTTAAATATTGATTATTTTTTTATTGGCACAAAAACTTTCAGCAATTAACTTTATATTTCTATGGGCAAGTATTTACACCAGGAGCTGCTACCTCCTTGTTTCCCCCAAGTAGGAAGCAATATTATGTGTTATATGACCAAGCACAACCACAGATTGAATGAAGAAAGAAAGAGCTATGCAGGGGGGGAAAAAAAAGGGAGGGGGAGAGGAGTAAAGCAGCAGCATTCCACTTTTCTGAACACAGAATATTAGTTGAACAACATCAAGTTTGCAATCCATTCTGTTCTGCCCATTTCAAAGGGAAAACAAGTTCAAGAAGGTTTGCAGCAATATCCACAGTTTTCATCTGGAGGACACCTGCTTCAGGCTAGACATGCATACAGTTTATCACATAAACCCTTTTTAGTTGCTATAGTAAAATCACTAATTGATCATTTACCACCTCCCTTGAAATGAATAAATTCCTACGTCTGCTCTCACCCTTGCTGTTCAGAAGAGCACAGGATTTTGTCCCCGAATGGACCAGGGAGACAACCCCAGCCCTTCACATCTATGGTACCTTCCAGTTATATTAAGTTCAAGGCATGCTGCCACTGCTGAGTGAAAGTCTGAACTCCCACACATTGGTTATTCCCATTTAGTATGTGAACAGAAGATGCTGTTTTGCAGGGCTGTCGATCCAGCATGAAACTCACTTTGGAAAACTGTTTTTAAAGAAGAGAATATCTGCATGAGGGAGGAGAGAAGGTGGAAGAAATAAATCTCCTGGTGCTTTTGTTCATTATTTAAAGCAATTGTTATTTTCTCTCTCATTTTTGCTTTCAGATTCGATAACTAAGAGACAAGATTTCTTTTACTAGGCATCACTGGGGGAAACAGACCATGCAATCAGAGTTTCAGAGAATACTTTATTTCAGTATTTCAGGCAGGAGAAATGTCCAGAAGAGATGAAAGAAGCAGTAGACAGGAATCTGAAGAGACTTTGAAATGCAGCTCTGATCTTTGCTAGTTCAAACCTCACACAAGCCACTTCTTGGGTGCCTATGCATGGCATAATAATGTCATGCTACGTGTGACCAGCAGGAGCAGAGCAATGATTGTCCCTCTGTACTCAGCACTGGTGAGGCCACACCTTGTGTGCTGTGTCCAGTTCTGGGCCCCTCTGTTCAGGAGGAACATGAAGGTGCTGGAGCATATCCAGAGAAGGGAAGTAGAACTGGTGAAAGGTCTCAAGCACAAGTCTGATGAGCAACAGCTGAGGGAGTTGGGGGTGTTTAGCCTGGAGGAAGGGAGGCTCAGGGGAGACCTTATCACTCTCTACAACTGCCTGAAAGGAGGTTGTAGCCAGGTGGAGGTTGGCCTCTTCTCCCAGGCAATCAGTGACATGAGATGAGAGAAGGTGACTGGATGTGGCACTGTGTGCCAATGGGCTGGTTGACAAGGTGGTGGTCAGTCAAAAATTGGACTCGATGATCTTGGAGGTCTTTTCCAACCTAAATTATTCTGGGCATATCCCTTGTGGTGGCATATCCCACTGCCAAACACAGAATGCAAGGAAAGGAAAACTAGGAAGTGGGGTCTGTTAATGGGATGGAATCTATGAGGGTTCCTCCTGCCAAGCACCTCTACAGGAAGCCACTGCCATGAGCATCTGACCAATGCACTCAGGTCCCCACATCTCTGAAATGGTCTTGTGGTTCATTGCTAACCCTGCTCAGGTCAGCACTCACCAGGTTGCAAAACACAAACATTAAAGAAGTTGTAATGCCTGACTGCATCCATCAGTTTCTTCCAGAATCAAACAGCCCTGTTCCTCACAGGACTTCAGAGGATGCTGAGTGTAACCATCTTTACTGAAAAATCAGTCTTGGCTCAGATCTGAGCTTAAGACACCAGAGTAAGCCCTTATGATACTTGGTTCATTGTCATAACTGAACTTTGCAACTGCTTCTGTCCCTAATGTCCTAACAATGAACCAAACAAATACCCAGATCAACATGCTACTGGGTTCATTTACCTTTTTAAGACCAGCAGTTAGCCAAGTGTAACTCATGCATTACAGAGAAGGCCACCAGATAAATACAGAATGTGTAATAACCTGGCATGCCTTTATGAGACAGGGAAAAACCAGTATATCACGGGATTTCAGGCAGGGAGTACAGCATCAGCAAGCTGGAGGGGAGAACATTATTAACAAAGCACTTTCTCTGAGCTGCTTGATAACTTTGGATGAGGTAAGCTGAGTCTGGAGGATATGTTAACTTTGTGCATACACAGAATGGGCAAGCCTTGTGACTGTTAATGGCTTTGTTAAATCATTTCTCTCAGCGAGTCTGTCTGTAATAAACGATTGCTGCAGTTACCCTCATTTTTTAAGCTGCTTTGAGTTTTGCACATGTAAAGTATTAAGTGCTGGCATTACATCTGTAAAATTAAGGCCCTAAAAAGGTCAAAGTCATCAGCTTAATTTTTGCAAAGAGGATTGAGCAACACTGGGATCTCAGGGTATCTGATTAGTTATACCTTACATTTTTTTTCTGTTGTCTACTCTACCATACTTTGACTATGTGTTCTCTTTCAAAGGTTTGTGGAGGCTTTAAGTTAATTTTGTGGTAGCATAAGGTACCAGACTGCCAAACTGCAAGATTAAAAGGATCCTACGTGTTTAGATCTGCAAGCAATACCAGCACCAGCTTCTCTATCCATTATCCCATCTCCGTTTCCCTCACTCCTTTCCTACCCTAAAATAACCTCAGTAATTCAACTGAGCAGGGATTCACAGAACGAAGAAAAACTGCAGTCTCTGTGTCCCGTTCTGTCCCACCCCGCTCTGGCTAACTGCCCAACAGGAAGGCTATTTATACCAAATTTTTTTTCAGGAGGTGGGTGAAGGATTCTGCTATATATCATCCACCCTTTTGATAGGCAATTAATCAGCCACCAAATCATAATGATTTTCAGATGTGGAGCAGGGTCAGAAGTCAGAGGTAAGAAGCCTTAAGCATCCTGCCAGTTTGCATACATGAAGTCACATGAGCTTGAGCTCTGAAGGGTAACAAGTAACATCCACCAAAGCAAGCGCAAACAATGAAAAATGTGACCTGAACAGACTCTGTTTTGATCATCAGCTCTCTTTCTTCAAGTCATAGAATGGCTTGGATTGGAAAAGACCTTAAAGACCACTTACTTCCAATGTCCCTGCCATTGAACACCCAGGTTGCTCAAACTTTGTTTGAAGGAAGCAAAGATGTTCTGACTGACAAAGAAAGGAGACAACACCCACTCCAGCACATTGTCACCAAGCTACAACCACCACAGCCTCAGAGGGGAAAGCAAACAGTCAGCCAAGCCCTTTTTTTTGTGCTATGATTACAATACCAATATTTTTTCAGAGCTTGCTAATCCTAAACTTTTCAAGAATTCTATGGACCCTGTCACCTTGGAAATCCCAACTTCATTTGATCAGTACAGAGTCCCTCTGTTATTTATCACACAGAAAAACATTGCTCTGCAGAACCATCAATCCAGCCTGAAATTCAATGTGCTGAAAGAAAAGAAAATCTGCATGGTGAAAAACAAAGGAGGAACGAAAAACCTCCCAAAGACAGTCGATGCCAGGGGAAGCAAAGATGTGGTTGTTCTTCCTCAAGGCTTATTTACAGGGTTATTTACAGTGGGCAGAGGAGGGGAGAAATAAACATGCTGGTGAACTGGTTCTACCAAAAGCATTCAAAGGTAGGTTTCCCAGCAAAATTTAAAAAGTCAAGCAAGATGAAGAATGCCTCTATATAACCCTTCAGAGGTGTTTCACGCTGTCTCCAAACACAGGTGGAAACCACTACTCAGAGTTGATTTAAATGAGTTTAGATTTCCCTTCCCCTGCCAGTAGGAGGACTAGAAATGGACAAAATTCTCTATTTCAGTACCAAAATTTGTCACAAAGTATGTTACCAACAACCAGTGGGCCATCCACCTTCATACTCCTTTTAGCAACATAGACTATCTCTCCTGAGGCCCACCAACTCTTTCTTCAAAACCAGTTTTGAAGTACTTTTCTTCTTGAAGTTTCCCAAGAAGTTAGCATAAAAGTCTTTTCTCTTAAGCAATTGTTACAAAAATATTCTGATATGAAAAAAACCCACCCACACATAAACATCTAAGAGCTAATGTATATCACCACATTTGTCAGAGAGAAGGAAGAGCAATCATTTGCTCCCTTCACCTATCATACTGCTGGCTCCACAGGCTTCTCCAGAAAGACTTTTCTATCCGTGGCTGAGGGAGTTTATATCTCTCTCAGAGAGCAGGAAACAGGAACAGGAGGTCTTCCAGATCCTGCCATCAGGCACCCCAATAGAAGAGAATTGTCCTTTGGCAAGGACAGTTACAGCAACACTTCACAGGGTGGTTTAAGGTGAGGAGTTCAGACCTAGACATCTGACTGTAGCTGTTTAAAATCCTAGTACATGAAGGTCAGACTCTGTCTCCCATGAAATATGTTACCAGCTTGCAAAAAAACCCCAAACTAACTAACAAAAAAACACCACCACCAAAACAACAAAAAGACACCCCCAAAAATATAACAACAACAAAAAACAAAACCCAAAACAACTGCATGGTCTCAGGGACAGAGTTCATTTGAGGAACCCAACTTCACTGACACCCAGACTACAACTTGCTTGATACTGCAGCAGCACTGCAGCAACAAATTCTCTTGAGTTAGACTAAATGTTTAACTTTCCTCCTCAGGAAACTATGCTTTCTAACACTGACCAAAAAAAAAAAACCAAAAAAAGGAAAAAAGAGAAATTCCTATTTTTATAATCAGCTCTTGGAGAAAAACTGATCTGAGAGAAGTTAGTAGGCATAAGGATTATTTTGTACATCTTTACCCAGCATGTAAAGTACCGCAGACACCAGCACCTGCACAGAGCAAACAATTAATATTAAGCGAAATTAAAGTAACAAGATGGATCTTGTGGAAAGCTGAAGAATTTCTAAAACATTCCGAGAACTTCATTCAGGAGCAAAGGGAATCAGTGGCCTGCAACTCATCTACAGTTGTCTCTTCTCTTGCTGTTACTTCAACTTGATAATACAGTGGAATTCTATTTTACTGATCTTCCCTTGAAAGGATCATTTGACTCAACAGATCAAACCTGCTTCCCCACCAAAAAATAGTCTCTGTGTGGAGACAGATGTCTTTGCCCTTTTGATTAGAGAATCATCAGCTGGATCAGGTTGGAGGTGATTTATTTTAATGCTTTTGAAAAATAGGGAAGAATTTGTTCTCTCACATATGTAAATTAGTAATACTAATTAAAAAAAGCTGTTAATTAAAGACAATTAGAACCTGACTGACCCACAATGATATTAAAATACTTACAGCAGAACCAAATTGCCCATGCAAAAAGGGGATTTTGCATTTCTGCATATAATTCACAGTGAGGGCAGAGGAGAGGTAGAGGAAAGGTTCCCACTTTGCAGATCTTTTCCTGAAATGATCCAAACAGGTACATCTGGATGGCATAAAACCTGACAAGGGAATTCAGCTGTGCAGGGACTTCATCAGTCTGCATATTCCACTGCTTGGATGGGGGATTTCACATGGGGAGCATCCCTCTCACTTACCACATCACAAAATGACAGTCAAATGACTACAGGCAACTAACAGAGATGGTCTCCTAAACACCCATCTATTGTTGATAGAATGACCCAGTTTTCAGTGACTGAGCTAGCCCCCACAGCTTCACACCACCCATCCTTGTGGACAAAAGTCCCTTCACAGCAGCTCTGGACATGCACTGAGCCATATCTTTCAGAAGCAGCAGGGCCACAGAAAGCCATGCCCTGTGCTAACACCACCTGTACACTTAGAAGACACCAGGCTAGGGCTTCTGTTTTAGTACTGGCCAGAATGGCACACATGCTTTGAGCTACATGCCACACAATGCTTAAATCAAGACTAAAGAGAACGGGCAGGATGCCTCTTCTTTTTCAAGGCAGCAAAGCACAAAGCACCTGTTTACAGGAGAAGCAGGGCTCTCCTGAACCCTAAGCTGACTAACTGCAGGACTGCTTTTTTTCCTCTAGTGCTTACTTCAGTTGCTCCTTGTGTTGTTGCTATTCTAGTAACAGAGAAAGAAAAACAGTACAAAACAGTACCTGAAAACTTGCATCTGCATTAAGATCAACCCATCCTCCTTCTAGGGATCCATGTGCTCATATTCTTCATTTATCTTCATTTCACACTGTCATTCATGCCAACTACATTGTCTCTGCCAAAAAGCTTTTGGAAAGAGGAAGTGTCGTGAGAACCACTGCAATTATAGATCCAAACCCACACCAGCTGGGTCAGTGCAGCCACTTCAGAAACTTTTTTTATGGCTAGGACCACATGTTCATATACATACATCTCTATTTTCATGCGTCTGCTTTTTTACTTTTCTTTGTTAAGCAAAAGCTCTGCAAATTTACATCAGTTTGTGCCACCAAACTTTAGATGTTTGCAGCAATAGGTGTTTGCAGCAGTCAGAAAACAAGCTCGTTGTGCAAATCCTGGCTTCATGGCACAGGTACATTTTGGAGCAGTGCTCCCTGACCTCTGTGCAGGGAGGTCATACAAAGCAGTCCTCACTGAGCCTGTGAAATTGCACTGATCAGTAACACACACAAATGGGGTGGATAAGGTAATGGGGATCCTGGTGAGCTGTAGGAAGAGCAGAGCTTTGCCAGAGCATTGTCATGGGGATGGCTGCAAGCAGTCACTTAAACATAGGGTTTCAGCTGTTCCTTTCTAGGAGGCTCATCTTCAAAAATTAACCTATTCCAAAACTGCGTGTGTTTGCCTCCACTACCTACACAACCTAACTTTCAGTCTACCATTCTGTTCCTCTCCACATGATCCCACTAACAGCTGCTCCTGGTGGCAGAAAGGGCAGCACAAAGGGCTTTAAAGCCTTACACCTAGTCCATACACAAGGACAGCCAAACAGTCCTGGGAAGGCACTGCTCTATTTTCTCATTTTTCTATGCCTACACGTGCCTCACTGTGAGGCCAGGGGGTGCAACAGGAGATGTAACAGGGACAGTTCACAACGCAAGCAGAGGCCAAATGGAGGCAGCGAGGCAGAAGCAGAGGGTGAAGGAAACAGCCCATGGCTACTCCAGGGTAAGTCTGTGTTGTAATGCCTCTGCGCGTGGCTTGCGACCGGCCCGTTCCCGCCGGGCCGGGGCGGGGGGTGCCGGTTCCTTCCCCCCCCGCGTGGTGCTGGAGTGGTGCAGCCCCGGCTCGGCAGGGGCCGTCATTCGTTCCCATGCCGGGTCCAGACAGCCAACTGATTGGCCGACGCCCCTGTCAATCATTATGGTCCTCCGCAGTGATTGGCTCTCCCGACTGCCCTCCCCTCACCCTGGTTTTATAACATGACCCAGTTGCCATTTTGCCTTGTCTTCTCCGCAGCATATTGCAGGAATAAAACCTACTGCGATAAGCGGAAAGAACCCTTTCTCGTTTTATTTCCCTGCATAAACTAAACCGCTGTACGTGAGCTAAGCCAAGATTCTGCGGGAGTTCTGATGCTCGGCTCGTGTCTGATTGGAGACTAGATAACGCCTGAGTCGTGTTATTTAGGCAAACGGGATTGACGCAAAAAACTCCCGAGTTACTCGCTATTTCTACCCGCGGCAAGTCTGTTCCCCAAACCACTCCACGTCATCTAAGCAGTGAACAAACCTTGAGCTGGTTCTGGTCTGCTGACCCGGAACATCTCAGGGGCATTCTTCTGGAGCTTGCTCTCCAGTGTATCCTGACTTTCCACAGCATTATGCAGGCTTGCCGTGCAAAACCCTCCTGGATTCTATCACAAAATAGAAATTCAGGGATGAAAAAAACTCCAGTGCTTTCAAAAGGAGCCACAGCCTGATTTATGGCTTTGTGTCTCACCAATGCTAGCTCGGTTGGGAGATTCAGGATTTCTGCAAAGAGAAGGTTGTTTTGAAACCTCCTGAACTTTTCTGAGCCAGAAGGTGGTCTGAAAGTAAAGCTTATTTTATTTTCTCTTTATTCTCTCTGTTTTATTTGGTGCTCTCTGCGACAATTCCCCAGTGAGACATTTGCTAGCCAGCAGAAACAGAGATTCAGTCTCACTGCATCAGTGCAGGATACAAACAGCAGTCTGTACCTGCTTGGGGGGCTAGGTCAGGGCAGGCTGGGTGGGCCTGTCACAGCAAAGGCAATTTGTCAGGCATGCAATGGCTTAAGGGTGCAGCAGCCTCACCTCTGCAATAACCTGTCCACCCCTAAGTGTGCCCTGGGAGGTGAGCTGTGCAGGATGCATGGCTGCACCTAGACCTGGGCTGTACAGACACAACAGAGACACTCCAAGGCAGGTAAAGCAGGACTAGGGCTCTGGCACAGCACAAGCATTTCTTGGAGGCTGGTTTGCCCATCCAAGCCAACCACTGCACTCTCCTGCTTTGTGGAGAAAGGCTGGACTGAGTCCTGAGAGCACCTGAAAATATCGTTCCTCCCACACATTAAACACTGTGGCTTAGTTTAACATCTGCCTTTTTTTTTCTATTACTCCTCCACCTGTCACATCTACCTGCTTTGATCCATGTCTCTAAGATCTCATGCTGCACACTTGGAGGAGAAGGGCTGCTGTACTCAGTCTTGCCATCCCTTCCAACACAGCTCCCTCCCTCATACCCTGCTAACCATGAGGAACCCTCCCACACAAGAAGCTTTCCTCAGGATACCCCAGCATTGCAGTAGGAGGTACCTTGCACAGAGTACATACTGACACAGCAGTGGCTGGCCTTGTGAGCATGTTGTCCTTATACTCACACTTCCCATCACACTCAGCCCCTGTGCAACATCCACACAGGTGGTCCAGTCATTCCCATAATTCTTCTAGAAACTTTGACTTAAGGGACAAGAGGCAGAGTGTACCTGATTGTCCCCTAATTCCCACAACCCTCCCTCTCTCTGTCCCTGCTGGGCATGGATGGTGTGTGGTGGTGTCAGATGACTTCTTTATATCCTCATGAGTGAAACCCTTAAGAAATCCCTTAATATTTGATACCAGCATGTAAGTGGTGCCTCATGTTGTTTCCTCCTGTGACATCAATATCCAATTCCTGTTCCCCTTGGTTGCTTTACCTACAGGAATAATACCATCTATGGCAAAGATAATACCCTGTAGCAGCTCCTTGGTACATGTGGTCATTCTGATTCCTTCCACCAAAGCCCCTGGGGCGCAGAGCAAGGTGCATAACCCACACCTTCAGCTAACACCAAAGCCTTTAACAGCGGCTCTTTTAAAACCTCAGGCTAATCCTATTAACTCCTAGCTGCAGGTGCAAAAGGGCTGATACCTCAGTCCTGTGCCTCCCACAGGTACAGAGATGGCCCTGGGGTGTTCGTGCCCACACCAAATGTTCTCCCACATGCAGATCTGTTCACACACTCACCCCACACAGCACTCACCCGTGTCTCTGCTCAGTGTTTGACTGGGAGAGATAAGCTTCACATACGTTGTTGTGGTGCAGAGAGAAAGCAGAGCTCCGGGTCTCCATCAGAGGCAGGCACAGGCTTTTCAGAGGAAGGCTTCAATGTGTGACTGTGATTTTGTCTGCCGTGTCCATTTGTCATTAGCATCAATTGCCGATTTGGTGGCATACCGATAGCATGATGTGATCACTGTTGTCTCTCTGCTTTCCTCTGGGGTTAGGCACTGCTTTTTCTCATTACCTTTTTACTGCAAAGTGTTTATCATGGCAGATAATCTGAGAGAAAGCTTCTTCTTGAAATCATTTGTCTTTTAGCTATAGGAGTAGGAAGTGTCTCACAGTTTCAGTCTCCCCTGTCATTTAAGAGAGTAATTCTTCTTTCTTATGCTACTGTACTTTAGCATTGGCTGTCCAGCTCTAAATTGTGTACTGTATTTTTCCACATGTAGTCAAAAAAAAAAAAAAAAAAAAAAAGGCCCCATCAGACTTGGCATAAAAATTTGGAGTGTGAAAGAACCAGTAGAGGGGCTCAAATTCCTTAGCTCAGGCTCTCTCAGTGCCTGTTGCACTAAATCTGTCTGCCTTCATCTGGAAGGTTTGATGTTGGCAGTTGCAGGTGCCCTCATGCCCAACAGCGAGACACCCATCTGCTCCACCAGTAACATGATTAAGGGAGCAGGCAGGGATTTACAGAAGACAACACTGCTTTCACCCAGAGTTCACTTTTGAACCTCCAGTGCTTTAAGAGAACAAAGTTGACTGGCTCAAATCAAGCGGCATGAGGTACAGCAGCTTTTTCTGCATGTTGGTTAGAAATAGGGAAGTCTGTTCTATAGGTAATTTTATGGATGTCTGTGATTCAGAGAAAAACAGTGAGATTGAGATTTCTTTTTTTAATCTGTTGTGAAACCTGAAGACTTTTTTCGTTGTAAGATGTTGGTGAAAAATTGAAACTTTTGTTTTTCCCCATGGAATGGAAATTCCTATTCATAATGTTGACATTTTTGATCAAAACAAAGCTTTTTGATGATCTCAAAATCAAAGTATTTAGTTTTACAGAAGTAGCATGAAATGATCTATTTGAAATTGTTTCAACAAACCAAATGTCCCCCTAACACAGCTACTTACACGAATTGCTTCCTGGCTTGATTTTGGCACCAGTAACACACAGGGAGACAAGAATTCACACAAGGTGCTGCTTCAGGTGGACCAGACAAAACTCTTTGCATTGCCACTGCCTTGAGGGTTTACAGGTCTTCAGCTGCACCTAGAGCACAGTGGGAATGGGGGTGTTGGAAAGGCAATCTGTGAAAGCGATGAACCCTGTGGAAACACAGTTGGAATCTCTTCAGAACAAATCTGCATTTTATCCTGGGGAAAAGAGAGGCATTTGGGAGGAACATTTTCACACAGGTCTAGTACGAATGGTGCTGTGGAGGGAAGAGGAACAGGACGGATATCTCGTGCAGATACACCATCACACAATTTTGCTGTTGCTGTAATAACACAAATACTTTGTCACCTTTTAAAATCAGCCCCGCTCTGTGCCAATGCATGGCAGAATGGACACATATGCCATGCAGGGATCCACAGGCAGCACCTTGCTTCTACATGCACACATCAGTCAGAGCTCATACTGTGATAGCACAAACCACACACAGAAACCTCAAGGACTCTGACCTAGAAGTCAAGAACAGGAGTAACATACCCTGGTATCCTAATATTCACACACATAGTCTTACGGTACCCATGCTAAGGTGCATGCAGAACCTGCAACACATTTTCCTATATTTTCTCAAAATTTCCCTAGGACCAGACAGGATTACTCATTGGTTTTGTCCCAAACACACACACAACATTCAGTTCTGCCACTCACAAATCATCCCATCTCCCTTGGGAGAGTGGATCTGGCAGCCCTGTCTCTGCTGAAACAGAGGCTGCAGTTTGTGCCAACAAGAAGAGAAATCCCGCCAAAACCTTGAGAACAGCCCTGGGCTCATTCACATTTTCTTCTGTTCCCGAGGGAAAAGAATAATAATAATAAAAAAACCCAAACCAGCTGTGAATTTATTGACTCTCCCTTAAGAATCTCTGGTGCAGTAAATTCCACCTTCATGGTGCTGGCTAATTATGCATTTATTTAACTCTATTGCTGTGGTTTTTTTAATGATTCTCTGCTGTTGTTTGAAGTTCGCTGTCTATTATTTGCAATAAAAACCTCTGTCATATTTTCGCCTCATTATTCCTAACAAATAGTGTATTTTCTGCCCCCTCCCCTCTCTCTCTTCCCTGCTCTGCATTGCTCCCTTCCACCCTCACCTCTCCGACTAGCACTCCCCGAGTTTCAAAGACCAGCTGTTAGCATTTTGTCAACGGAGTGCTTTTGAGAAACTTCTGTCACGGGCTCCAGCACAGCAGGGGCTGCTGAATAAAATATCAGCCCTTCAAAAGGGAATTAAGGCAGAGAACAAAGGCAGCAGGGAGAACAAGGAGGGGAGAGGCCGGCTCTGCGGCTTCCTCCCGCCCGGCAGTTTGAAAGAGGGAGCCCTTCGGTGTCACTCCGAGATGGATGCCCAGGACAGATGTGGTGTCCAGCTACTCGATGAGAATTGCCTTTGGCGTGAGAAAGAGAAGTAGTGAAATACTCTTCCTAGGGAAGAAGTAGTGCAGCACTCTTAGATCAGTGACATTGAACTCGAGCGCAAGTTTTATCCACTCCCAACTTCAACTTGCAGGATCTGACTCCACTCTCTGACTTCCTTACGCTTGCCCAAGCTTTGCTATTAAAGCATTTCTCCCAGACCAAAAAACAGCTTTAAGACTTGTTAATATTTTTTTCCACGTAAAACACAAATTTTCCCAAACCAAGTAAAAAAAGGGGAGATGACTAATGCACTTGATTCCCACTGATAATTTCCAAATCAGCAAACACCACTCACTCCTATCTTCAGAAAGGAGATTTGGACAATTACAGGCCCATCAGCTTTATCTTGATTCCTGGGAAGGTGATGGAACAAATGCTTCTGGAAACCATTTCCAAACAGGTTAAGGCTAAAAAATAGAGTAATAAGAGTAGTCAGCATGGATTTATGAAATAGAAATCATGCCTGGCCCACCTGTCACCCTTCACAACAAAATGATCAGTTTAGAAAAAGAGGGAAGGGACTCGATGAGTCTGTGATTCACAACTGACCAGACAACGGGGAAGAGAGCACTCAGCAAATTTGCAGAAGACACAGTGCTGGAGGAATGGCTGGTGCACCAGAAGGTTGTGCTGCCCCTCAGGGGGACTTTGCCAGGCTAAGGAATTGAGACGACTTGAATAGAATCTCAAGGAGTTCAAAGGGAAGCACGAAGTGCTGCACCCAGAGAAGAAAGCCTCATACACCAGCATGTGCTGGGCTTTAACTGGTCAGAAAGCCACTCTGCAAACGAGGCTTTTGGAGTTCTATTGCATAAGTAATTGACAGGGAGCCCTCAGAGTGCTTGGCGGTCTGCAGCCTCTTGTGAAAAAAAAGCACTGACAGCAGGACAAGGGAGGTGATCCCTCCCCTGTCCCCAGCACTGAAGATACAGAGTTTGGGGTGCTGTGCCCTGCTCTGGGCTCCCCAGCACAACAGTGAGATGGACATACTGGAATGAGTCCAGCAGTGAGTAACTAAGATTATCAAGGACTTGAAGCATATGATATAAAAGAGGCTGACAGAGTTGGGATTTTGTAGCCTCGAGAAAAAAAGACGTAGGGTGAATCTCGTCAATATAAATGATAGCAGGCAGCAAAGACACAGAGTCAGACTCCAGTTAGTAGTGCCAGTGAAAGAGCAAAGATGCAGAGTGTGCAAACTGAAATACAGCAAATTCCCTTAAAACATAAGAAAAACAAAAGCTGTTTCTTTACAGTGAAGGTGGTCAGGTTGCCCAGAGAGGCTGTGGGCTCTCTAGCCTGAGAGCTATTCAAATCCCATCCGGACAAAGCCATGAGCAATGTGCTACACTTGACCTTACATTCAGTAGAGCAGTTAGACTAGACAAGCTCCTTCCAGGCTGAATAATTCTGTGACTGGAGGTTCTTGAATAATTCTGTGACTGGAGGGTCTCTGGTCACTGAACACACTTTAGATAGATTTCAGAACAGTCTGGCAGGAATCAGGAATCCAGAGATGTTCACTTAACCTAAAAATGAGGTAGGTGTCTCAACAAATTCAGAATGATTCCAAGTAGAAGAAATCATCAAAACTCATCCCTTTAGCCACACTTTGCCTTTGAACATTTTGTAACAGATAAATTACTCAGCTTGCTCTGCTCATGTTCTGCCATTATGCAGCATGCTTATCTGGAGGAAGAAATTTTGGCCCACTTGGAACCCTTGACTAGTGCAGGAAAGGTTCCACTGGCAGGGATGTGTACCTGCATTTGCTGCTTCTCTTTTTCACACATATTGCAAAAGCCCCACTGTTATGAATATAAGAGAGTTTAAATGGGTTTTAACTCTCTTGGAGTGGCCTGCACTCCAAAACCACGTATTCTCTCTCTGGTTCTTTAGTTATGATCGATCAGGATTATTACAGCATGGATTGATTTATTGTAATAGTCACAAGAAAACACATACAAGACCAGAATTTAAGCAAAACTTCTTACTACACAAGATAAAAAGATACTACCAGTAGAATAAATAGTGCACAATAGTAAAAGGTACCTATAGCAAAGAAATTGTAAGGTTAGGAATTAATGTGACTTACCAATTCCTTTCGGCTTCTAGAAGAGAAGCACAGAAATGACATACTTGACGTCTAAAGTATGTCAGAGAGAACAGTTTGTGCACTTCAAGAAGTAACCAAACTGCTGTCTGATTTTTGAAGCTTACAGTGGTCTTCTATATTGTAAAATCCTTGTGTCTGTCAGTCACTTATTTTAGATATTCTGCCTTCCCAGCAAAGAGCTCACAGCTGGCACCAAGAACTTTCGGGGAAGATGGTCCCCTAATCTATGTATCAGCAGATAAGATTTGGGAGCAGAGGGGGGGGTGAAAACCATCCTGCCACACCCACACTACAGAGGGCCTTCTGCCTAATCAAGGAAACCAGGCGGCAAATTAAGACTTCATTGCATATTTTTCTGCCATCCATTGTGAAGTTTTAGCTTAGGTGGTTATTAAGATGACTTAACCAGGCCTGTGCTCTTCACATATTCAGACTATTAGTGAAAATCCTGTCTTTATAACTTAACCAAGCTATACATATTTAAATCTGTCCTGGTAAGTCACTCCAGCTTTGATTACATTCTTGCTCTGCACTCCATGCAACCTGCCAAATATTCTGGAAGCCAGATCTCCCAACTGCAATGTTGCATTTTACAACTAGTTGCACTGGAACTTTGTGAAGAGGATGTTCCTCCCACATCCATGCCATCACGCTCCAAACTGGAGCACTCTTGGATTTATCCTTTGTTTAGCAGGTGCTTACAGCATCACCAGCTGCTTCTTTTTTTCCCTTTGGTCAAAATAAATGGTTGTTTTGGATGGGATAAGTAAAATTTATATGTAATAAACCTGTTCTATACACCTATGCGTGTGTACGTACATATATTGCTCCTATTTTGAAAGCAAGTCACTTGGAGCAGGAAAATTCTGGAACTTATGTCCAGCTCACCCAAGTGGGCTAGTTAAAAAGCACTTTCAGATTTCACCACATCACTTTGATGGATTAAAAGCAGAATAACATTCTTTGAAACAACATTTTACTCAGAATTCTAATAAATTTTCTCAGAACTTTAAATGCAAAACAAATCATTTCACAAAAAAGGTGATCCTCACTAAAACCACTGATTTTTTTGTCCATTTCTCTCAAAAGACTAATATTATGTTTATTTTAAACAGAAAAAGCATAGACCTTTTTGCCAACATGTTTCTGTATATAGTCTTAATCAGTTACAGTGACTTGTATTTACCCATTAAATGTCACTTCACTAGTTTCTATTTTCTCTTATGATCTGGCTCCTCATTAGTGAGTTTAAACTAACTTTTCCACCACATTCAGTGCTCTCAAATTGTTATTTGGGGTATCATGCCTAATTTGGTGACATCCTGTCTTAAGACAGACACACATTAGTTACAACTATTCCAGTGGAGAACAAGCATGACTGGAGAGGTCTACAAAACATAACGATTAATTAAGGTCAAGGGTGGGGCTCATTCACCAGAAGAGAAATGACACAGTAAGATGTCATGTAAAACTTCACTAAACAGTTGAAATATTGAATGTTCTGTATGTGGTAAACCCAGCAAGAACCTCCAGGATATAATTGCATCTTCTCCTGGTTCTTCTGGTCCTTCCACATCCAGGTCTTCCCATTATCTCTGCATTTATACTGGTTTTGGCACATCTTAGTTCTCTTTCATCCTTCTCAGTTATGTTACCTTTAAAGCATCTTTATTGTAGCTCCTCCCATTCTAGTGTAAGGAATGCACATTATTGGCCTTCCTCATTCCAATCTCCCCCAGTTCCCTCAAAACAGCCAGGGAAGGGCACAGTGAGAACATAAAAGACAAGTGTCATACTAAGGGATAGACTAAGAATTTCCCAGAAAGCAGTGAGGAAACAGTTCCTTGGGTAGCAAAGAAACCTCAGCACCAATCTAAGGGTCTCTCTCCTGCTGTTAATAACCTGCAACATATCAGGGCCCAAAGGTATTTTCACACCAATTCTTCTGATTTACTAACAAACACCAGAGCTGAAGTGCTACGCAGGGTATTTTCCTTCAAAGAGGGCTAGCTAAGGCAAGCCTCTGAATACCAAACTATGAGACATGCCATTGCCACAGGAGTAGCTGGATGGGCCTGTGGTGAATTCAAGCATGAAGTCCTGCTCCTGGACAGTGTGGACACACAGAGCATTAGCACACATGGCTCTGTGGCTAGATTTACTGACTCTATGAAGAGATGTGTTAAAAAATTGGGAGGTGAAGCTGGAATTAGGAGAGGTAAATAAACAGGAAACTGCATTTCTGCCTTAAAGAGATAAGCCTGGCACTAGGGGACATATAAACATCATGGCAATCCACAGTACTGTGAATGACTCCCTGTGTTGCAGAGCTTTAACACCCTGATGGGAGACACAGAGTGGAAAGACCATATATTATCTCTGCCTATGGTCTAACAGTGCTTTTCAGCTCGATCCTCAGAGCTCTGGTATAAACTGTTTCAGGGGGAAATCTGAAATAGGTGACTTTGAGAATTAGGTTTATTACCAGTGGCCCCCAGTTCACCACATCAGAATCTATACTGCTTCTGGAATGAACATATCCACAGTGCCCACAAAGGGAAAGAGGCTCAAAATTGCCACTCTAATAACTACACTTAAATTGCTGATCAGGTTGGGATTCAGAAAGCTAAAATTTCAATTCCAAAACATAGCCTGAGGCCACAGCATGTCTGAAGCACCGGTTTGACAGAAGGGGCTCTCATAGTGCTTCACTGACTAATGAGATTAAAGGGTTTTCATTAAATCAGTTGTAGTTATAAGGCTTTCCCCTTATTGCACTTGCATCTTAAAAAGGTAAGTGTTACTGTATGATTTGATACATTTGACTCCGAAAAGATTAGCAGCCAGTTTGAAGTTTTCCATTCAAAGAAATCCAGTATCAAAAGCCTCACTTTAGCCCCAAGAGTTTGGGAGCAATACTGTTCTGAATTTTAGTATTTGGATGGGGATATAGATCATTCTTTCTGGTTTCTGATCAGAGTGTTTTTCAAAGGAAAATAACCCATATGTCTATCTCTAAAGATATTTCATTTAGATGTGTAACTATCCCAAATTACACAAGCAGTGACAAGTAAGAGTTCCAAGGCATATCAGGTCACTGACAGGGATCTGGTAACAAAAGTAGGTAGTAGGCAGCTGATGCAAACTCCTCACTGATCAGTCATATGCTGATTTTCCTCCATTTCTGCTGTGCTACACTTTCATTATGTCTGAGAGATCATCTACTGCCTGCTGGTAGTCTGTCACTGGCAAAACTAGTTCTGAAATTTCACAATGGATTTGATGATTGAATTCTAAGCAAGACACTGAGTGCAAGAAGAAAGTACCTGGACTAGTGGCTAACACAGTTGAAATCAGAGGATGCAAACCCAGACCCCAGAGCCATCAGTTACTCGGTCCCATCTCAAATCTGTATCTTCATTTCTCCAGTGGACCAGAAAGGGGTGAATTAGCTGTGCAGGTTGATAAAAAAGCCTCAGCATGTTGAAAAATGGGGGAACGACCAGGGAAGGGGGGAAGCATTTTATTAACATGCATATGCACCTTTCCCCCACTGTATTTCCTCAAGTAGGAGGAGGGCTCTGTTGCATCTACATGAAGTTAACTCCTGCAATGGGAAAGAACCATGGCAGCTGCATCCTGACTACACATCTCACACAGGAGCTACCAGCACTAACAATAAATGATACCTTTTCCACTGTAGTCTCTGCATACTGGTGCATTTGTGAGACACATTAAAATGCAGCAAGATGGACATGGAGAAGGCTTAATGTTACGCTAGAAAGTGCCAGGATCTCCTCAGGCAGTCATATCAGCAACTGTATATTATCACTGTACATTTAGGGAAAAACAGTAAGTACCTTTTGCCACAGTTCCCCATGGTCACAGTATTAGCTGTAGCTGCCAGTCAGAAATTACTCAGACTGTGAACTACTAACAATTGCAACCCTACCACCACTCTCTTTACTCCACCCACCCTTGGGCAGCTACAGTCCAGATTTTCTGATCACCTAGGCAGTAGGGCAAGAGTGTTAAACCCCTCTGGAAGAGCACAGGTTTGAAAGAGCAAGATACTGAGCATCTTGGGCAAATTTCACAGTACATGGCTGTTACAATTAGAACAGTATTGAAACAGAATATGGAAGTATTTGGCAAAAACTTATTATGTACCACAAGAGTACTTCACACTAGGATTCTGAGTTAGTAATCCAGTAAAGCAGCTCTGCTCCCTGCTGCTTGCTGTATGAAGGATAGCCAGGGCGTGAGCCCGTGAGACTTCATTTGCCACAGCAGGAGTTGGAGATCACCTCCACAAAAGCCAGAGCCAATATTTGATGCAGATAAATTTGGCTGGGATACTCCTAGAGATCATTTTACAAAAGAGAAGACTGCCACCCCTGTGTCCTGCAGACTTTTTCATTGTCTCAGCAAGATCCTCTTCCTCTGTTCACAGAGAAAAGGTTGCCCACATTACCTCCATGTCACTGAAGCAAGAGTGTATCTGTGACATGAGAACTGTAAGTGTATCATGCTCCCAGACCTCACATAACCAGAGAAAAGCAAGTTTAGCAGCCTCTATCACCTGGGCCACACCTTTCCTTCTACCCAGGCCACTTCTGTGTCATTACTACAAACACTTCTGTGCAGCCACTCAATATTTCCATTGAACTACTGTGGCCTTTTGTCTACTGCCCAGTTTCCCTGGGGAAACAGCCTTTGTTACGGCTCAGAGAGAAAGACTGATCAAGTCAAAGGAAAGAGGAAAGGCAGGAAAATAATCTTCACATTCTCCTAAACATACAACCACTCCTTTTGGAAAGATAACTGAAAGCAAGCCATTGACAGCAGAGGTTAGAGGGAAGGAAAGCATATTTCAGTGGAGAGATTTATTAAGACCTGTCTTTTCTTTAACTGCACCTGTACACAAGATTGACATATCCTGTAAGCTACCTTTGATAAAGTCCCTAGACTTACTGCAGGAATGCAAGGAAGGCCATTTCATCTGCAGTGCATTTACAACTGTAGTTTACAGGATTTTCTACTTTCATACCCCAGCCTCAGTTGCTAAATATCTCTCAGGTCAATGTTTTACTAGCTCAAAGCTTGTCAGCTGGTACCTGCAGTGCACTACTAGTGTCACTTCCTAACAACTCTTCCAAAATAAAAGACAGAATAATAGAGGAGGGTAGAGTTGAGGCAGTAGATGGCTCTTGAACTCTGACCCTAAATGGGAGACTTACAAGTAAGTTTGATGCACACTGATCCTGGAGGAAAGCAGAAAGATGGGCAGAGGCCATAAATTCTGGACATGTCTCCAGTAGTGGCACCCCAGAGGACAGTCTTGGCACCGCAGCGACCCTGTGGTCCCTACCCAGTGAACACAACTTGCACTTAGAAAGGAATAAATGAGGAGCTGGTGCAGAAAGGTCCCAAAGCCACTACTCATTTTTCTTGAATGGCAGTTTTGATTTAGAAATTAAGCTTATCTTCTCTTGAGGTCAGATGAAGTAGTCATAATCTGATTAATCATTGATAGATCATTTAGAAGGAGGGCCAGAAAGCCCCTCCTATCCTTCCTTAAGGAAATGGAGTCAGCCCTACCTTGGTTATTTCTGAAGATCCTTATTCAATTACTTAAAAAGTAAGAATTATTCTAATGCCTTCTTGAGGCATCTATTAGAGTCTGCCCTTACTCCATACTCTCCTCACCCACACAGAGGGTAAGTTACTTAACATTCTAACCCCGACACAAGTCTCCTTTAAAGGAGCCCTCCTCTATTTCCATTTCTCTGGTTTTCAGTGAGGCTGTCCTCTCAGAGGAAGCGTAATGTCCCTTTTTCCTAAAGCCCCTTTCTCCAAAGCTGTTACCAAGGCTGAACAAGATGCTCCTTAGAAGTACTCCCCTCTTTCCCTACATACCAGCATACCAGAACTCTTTCTCCCCTCCCCCCATTTTTTCCTTTGGAGTTGGAATGAGACTCTTGCCTTTTGCAGATCATTTAATCCAACAGGTCTTCCTTAGAACTGCTGCTGAGATCACCATCCCCCATTTGTATTCACACGTTCAAGTTCTCCTTCCTAAAGGCAAATCTCTACACTTGTCTTGAATTCCATCTGGTTCATTTTGGACAGTATCTCCTCTTGATCAAAATGCTTTTGAATTCCAAATCAATCTTTCCGAGCCCTTTGAGTCAGTCTCAGCTAGCCAAAGTAGTGCTAGAGCCTAAAACCAGCATGGAAGGAATAGAGAAGAGTTGTGCTGAAGTGGCACTAGGGTCACTTGGCTGCAGGATGCTCACACACAGTCACCATGACCAGTCACATATGGCTTGACTTGTGACAAGAAAAAATCGTGCTCAACTGCTAGCACATAAATAGCTACACATTTAATTGCTGTAATAGGTAGAGTTTCAGAATATTGTTGTTTTTTTTTTCAAATTGAAGTTGACCTTGTGTGAGAAACAGGACTTGGACTTTCCAAGCTGAAGCAAACACATGGCCAAGAGGCTGCAAACAATTGTAGGGGCTGTGTATACACTTACACAGAGATACAAGTTCCTGCTCTTACAAAAGCACAACTCAGCTGCCTTCAAAGAACAAATAGCAAAAAAACCCTGAAAAAAAACCTTGCTCTGAGAGAGAGGCTACTTGTTTTCTCCCCACCTGCTTCATACTCAGGAGCTGTGAGATCTCTTGTTTTCCAATTCCCATTCAGCAGTTCTGGGACCTGCCTTTTCTCCATCACATTTCTTTAAGTGTCTGTAGTATATTCTGTACCTTTATGATAACACAGGGAACAGTTAAAACACAACTGCACCTAGCAAGTACCTTGACTTACACATTAGGAAATAACACCAGCTACAAGCATAACACTGTCCTACCATTCTGCCTTTGACTTCAAGTTCCAGGTTAGTACCTGGAGCTTTTCCACTTTTCAGTGCTTGTTTCAAAGCTCCATTTTGAGCTAATCTCCCAAGAAGTAGGATTGGACAGGTAAGGAAAGGTGAAATGAAAGAAAAGGTTTAATTCTCTCAGAAAAACCCTCCACTTAATAAAAATTGTGTCCCATCTTATAAGCAAGAGTCAATATTCAAAGTGTGCAAGTAGACTTCATGCTGAGCCTTAAATTCTTCAGACACAAGTAAATGGTATTATGCCCTGAAGACAGTTGACTTATTATGGACTTTACCAGGCCTTAGAAGAAATACTTAATGATCACAGCAGGCAAGACTTTTCTCCTTGTCCTGACCAAAGAACAGGTTGCTGGTAAGAGACTGGAGCCCTTTCTGCTTATATTCATGAATATTAAATTAATAGACCAGCAAGGATCTTAGGCTGTCAGAGCAGATGAGGGTAAGAGTCTCTGTAGAATGAAAATGCACTTTAAAATATGTATGAGAGAAGGAGTTTTGAAATATGGGGGAAGAGAGGAGGGAGGCTACAGAACTAAGGCCAGAAAAATCTGGGTACAGGAGAGGCAGGAAGAGAAAAACACCAGATTTTCATTTTTTTTATGCATACAGATCAGATGAGCATACTTTGTTTACAGGATAATCATGACCTCTAAAAAACATTTAAAATGTTCTAAACTGTTCAAAAATTTCAGTTGCAAGGTAGCAAGAGCAATTCAAAGATTGTCAGAGCTTTGGTAATTCAGAGATGGGGATCCAGGTGCCACAGGTATCAGAACTAAAGCCATTGCTTCAGATAACCCAGAAGCAAAGCTTTGCTTAAGCAATACTTACCTCTAGAGCAACATAAGCCACTACAAGTGCTGGCAAGAGAAGCCTTCTCATGAAGTCAAGTGAAACAGGAGTCAGAGCATCATTCTTCTGCTCCTCAGAAT
Source organism: Climacteris rufus (assembly GCA_013398175.1). Lineage (NCBI taxonomy): Eukaryota > Metazoa > Chordata > Aves > Passeriformes > Climacteridae > Climacteris > Climacteris rufus. The sequence continues at coordinate 1,196,703 of VZRZ01006181.1, read as the reverse complement.
GGCACTGATATTAAAAATATTGGTTGCTACCTCTCAAGGTCAGCCCTTTGTAAATACTCACCCTGAAATCAGTATTAAAGCAGACACTACCATGGGAGGTGTCCAAGTTTTGGCCAGGAAACAGATATTATTCTGTACCACGCCAGGTCATTTCTGGGAGTGGGGGTAAGGGATTCCATGGTTTCCAAGAAGGGCATGGCTTCTGCTGAAAAAGCGTGGTGGCATTGCCTGTGTCGCTCATTGTCTCAGGGTCCCCAGTGAGCATTTTTGCCTATGAATCACCCTCTCTTTTGTATAATTTGTTATTAATGTTGTTGCTGTTACTGTTCATTTTCTTATCTCACTGCTGTTTCCAGTAAATTGTTTTTATCTCAACCTGTGATCTTCATCTTTTGTGCCTCCAGTTCTAAACTCCATCCTGCTGGAAGGGCCAGGGGAAGGCGGGAGTGAGTGAGTGGTGTATGGTTTGGGAGGGTCTCAGTGTGGGCACTGAATTGGGGAGCACCATTCCTAAACCACTGACAGAGGACCTCTGGTGGCTTAACCCACTTGACTGCAGAGAAAGAGAATTCTTCTATAACAGCCCATGTGGACTTAGCCAAAGGAACTTGCAAGTTAATCCCACCTATAATGCTTTCCAAACTCCATAGCTCACAGCAGCTTCAGGTGGAACACAAGACTCTGAAGACTTCACTAAGTGATCCTGTGTTGAGTGTTAGGATAGGCCAGAGTATCTTCAAGGTGGATCTGGATCCTGATGTGAAATTGGAGGTAGAACACATGGGCTCAGCCTTTCCTTCTCCTTCCAGTCAGTTGGTAACTATCCTCAACAAGAACCAACTTAATCCACCACCAAGTTAAGCTCTCCTATTTATATAAGAACCTTTGCTAACCCTCATTTCTTTCCATCCCATCTCCCATTTTAGACTGAACAGCCTTTAAAGCCATTTCATTCTCAAAGTATATAGTGGTTGCCTAAAAAATTAGTGCAACCCCACCCTTCAATCACAAAGGCTCCAGAAAACTCAAAGAAACCTCCTGGATGGCTAGGACAAGCACACCAAGCACATAGATACATAGAAAACATTCAGCTTCTGACACTGCTTGACCTGAGAAATCCCTGCACAGTCTGAGCTGGTAGTCTAAACTTCAAGGCACAAGGCATTTGAAATCATACTTTCACTACAGAAAACAGCCTAGGTGCCTCCTATTTTTGTAATACCTGAAAAATTAAAAAAAAAAAAAGAAACAAAAAAAAAAAGAAAGAAAAGCTTTTGCCTCTCAGAAGGTCAGTGAGGTATGCAAGATTTCATAGCATCTGTGACACAGGCTGATGCACTACAGTGAAAGTAAACCTAGGAGGAAAGAAACAGAAGGAAGTGAAGTGAATCCACATGGGCTATTAGCCCCACATTAACACTGTAATAGTGCATTATTTCATCATTTGCCAAAGCTCAGATGAGCCCTAACCTTTAGTAGATAACTCAGGAGGAACTAAAATGTGAGGGTAACTAGGGTGGTTTTAGCCCCCTAAAACACTCACACGAAAACAGCAAAGTGAATCAATAGAGAGAAGTTAAATCATAGTCTTAAAGAGCCAATTTCAAAATCAGAAACTATCACAGGCTGTTGTCAACCCAGAGCTCCACTGAATTTCTGCAGAGGAGTTTGTGGTATCTCAATGATAACATAAAAGTGACACAAAAGCAGAGCTTAAGCCAATAGTACTGCCACCACCCCCTCCAAAAAGAAGTTACTACAGAAATATCAGAGGGATTCTACCAAACACCATCAGTTTCTGTTTTATAACCAGAGCAGCTGGCAGAGGAGCTTAAAACTAGATGAAGCTTACCAGTCCGTTGAGAGCCTGCTGCAAGGTAGAATCCTCGCAAGCAGAAGTGCTAGCAATTAAACACTTTTCAGAAGAAACTTGCAGAGAAAAGAGTTTGTCAAGTTACCTGTATTCTTTACACCCCCAGAAGGGCAGAATTTTCTATCCTTGATGCCTCTCCTGCACAAGTTCTCCAATAAGTTATCTGAAAATGCTACACTGTGCAACAGTCCCAGTATTTTGGCTTCTCACATTGCTGTCTGCCACCAGCTGATCCTCATATCCTGTGGAGGATATGACACAGGAGAAAGCAAGAAAAAAGTACTGCAGAAGTGTCAAAAAGGCATGACTTCAGAAGGAAATTCAAACCCCCTCATGAGCATCCATCCCTGCCTGTCTAGTGACATGGGGAGGTTGTGGGAAGAAAGATGAAAGGGGGCACTTTCATGACAATCTCACTAGAGGAGTCCAAGGCATATAAGGAAAATTTTTCATTCCCATTTAAGTTAAGAAGTACAGCTGCAAATGATACAGCTGCAGCTGAGTCTACTGCATTCATTTCACTCATTTGATTTCTTCTATCTTAAACGTAAAAACAAAACAAAACAAAACACAAATCTATTTTAGTCCCTTTCTCAAGGGAGGCTGATCATATTTTATATGATTTACTCCAATCCTAGATTACCTTGAATATGAGAGATAAGATTTTGTACAAAAACCTTCACCAATCCCTTCCCATCCAGGATATGGTTCCACCAGGAGAGAGTGGGAATTGTTACTGAACAAAGACATTCTTATAGATGATTGGTCAGCAGCCCTCACAATGCCTCCTGGATAGATGCAGCAAGTCCAGATTAGTGGCACATACATTCATCCCTCTAGAGGCCACAGAGAAGTGAGCATCAGGTGCACACTGGCCTGTTATAGGAGGGCAGAGGCAGTAAGTTATAATTCGAGAGTTGCCATCTATCCCCTCCTCATACTTCCCTTCATTCAGGAAGAAAGAGGGAAGCCAGAATTGCCTGTGCTCTCTTTCTCAAGGACCTGTTTTACACATGTGCCCCTCCCCTGCAGACAACGGTTTCCTGCTACTACTGGTAAACAAATAATCAGGCTGCATTCCTTTAGCAGTCTTGAAGAGAAGGAGTGTTAATGGCCTGCAGCTCTTCAGGACAGATATTGTGTTCTGTTAGGATAACCTATACAACACAGGACTAGAGTTTAACCAGCATCTATAGCCAACAATACACCAAGTCCGCCAGGTCTGTTAAAGCAACCTCTTGCTCATCACCCCTGAAGTCTGCAGGTGCTGCCAATGTCCAGTAGTAAATGGTGAGGTGATATCAGGAAGTGGTCTCACTTAATGACATCCAGCATTGCCTTATGGCAAAGGCAAGTCCGGAGGTCTCCTGCCTGCACTGCTTCATTACAGGGTCAACAACTCAGCTGCTTATGTGATCATTCTGGAAATGGCCATAGCCTGCAGGTGACTAAAGTACAGGTTTTGTTTGGGATTTTCTGAAAACCAACAGTTTATTCTATTACTTTCCCATTTTAGAGACTTGAAATTACTCCACTCAGTGGAGTGGGAACAGGAGGGTGCTTTCTTGCACAGTTCCAATCACTAGATATTATGTTTAATACTGCCTCTCTCCCAGGAGGATATTGAACCAGGTACTTCCTGAATCAACATGAAATTCACAGGAAAGGAGAGCTCTGCATTTCAAATCGTAGTTGCAAGCCTGCTTAGGGCAGAAGGGGAAAGAATATATGAATAGCTGTAGTTTGTTTTCAAGAGAAAATATGCCTTTTAGAAATTAATTCTGAAGGCTTTCTTTGTTTGCTTATTTAAATTAGTCCCTCACAGCATTGGCAAGTTGTTCTCTGTTACAGATTGTTCTAGTTGACATGGCACAGAGTAAGCTCAGAAAGCCTAGGTGTCCCCATGTACCTCCATTTAAGAAGGCACCTTTCCCCACCAGAACTCTCTCCTTGCAGAAACCATCAAAGCCATCTCTTCAATTTAGGAGTTGGCAGCTTTCCTCTGAGGTAGTGCCTTGTCTTCACACACCAAGAATCACACTGAAGATAGTCAGTCACGCCACTACCACGCTGATCTCCACTTCTCAGAGGAGGAAGCAGCAATTCTGTTCTTCTAGAACAGGGAGCACAGGAAAAGCTAGAATTACTCACTACAAGTATTTGTGCTGATCAGAGAGCTGCCAAACACTTTTTATTGCTGCCATCAATTCTATTCCTCCAGGACAGGGGGATACATAGCTCTTTTGGCTCCCAGTGATCACAGCTGGTTTCTATGCCCTCATTCCGGGCTATTGAGTTCTTATCTTCAGAGAAACAGTGAGGTACTTAACAGCAGCTGAGACCACCTTTAATTTTATTTTATTTTTTGGATTCTCAGGAGTACCAAGGTCCAGAAAACATTATATAATAACATTCATCATGTTTCTAAAGGGGAAAAAAAAAAACAACAAAAAAAAACCACAGCCAAAGCCATCATTCCATGTTTTATAGGCTTTCATTTTCAATGTAAATGAGCCTGGAGGTAAACTGGGACTAAGCAACACAGTCAGCCAAAAGTTTAAGAGCCAGACCTATGAAAAAGACCCTTACCACCTGTTTTCTCCATACCCTAAGGGGTTGTGTTTGATTTGTGCCTTTTTTTGAACCAAGTGCTCTAGGAAAATCAGTGGGCACCTACAAAACTAGCCTAAGCATCTCCTGTGCCACCACAACTTGATCACCTTCCCTCTCCACCCCAATGATCAGAGGATGGCAAAGTAACACAAACCATTCGAGTCAGCGTTGCCAAACACTGCCATCCAGCCATCCACAATGGATTCATAGCATTTGAGATAGTTAACAGGACTGGTAGTCATGAGAAAAAGGTTATAATTTTCTCTAGCTTAAAAAGCAGGAAAGATGAAAAACACTTTGATAGAGGCTTGAAGCTTTGCTTCGGTTCCACAAGCTGTCACCTCTCCTTTCGGTCTCACAGTCTAAAACCTAAGAAGTCGTGTGTCGTGTCACACCAGGCAGTGGCAGAAGGTCTTTTAACCCAAGGAAACATCTACCTTCTAGGTCAATTAACGTGTAGGAAGGGGAACAGCAACTACTGCAGTCCTGTGGCTGCTGAGATCAGACCACCAGCAGCATTAGGCAAAGGATGGGGCTTCTCTACAACATCGAGGAAGAGAAATCGCAGTTAAAGTGTTTCAGGCACCCAGGTGACAACTACAGGGCAACAGCCAAGTTATTCACACTTTCCAGGGGGAACACATATAAAGCTACTTCTAATAATCTTTTTAGAAAGCAATGACTGTTTCTCACTGAGGTTTTTGCAATCACCTAACTCTGTGCAGAGAGCAGGTCCTGTGCCATCAACTTCAGGTTTCAGTTTCAGCATTTCTGCCACATAAGCTCAGAAGAGATAACTGCAGGAGAACCCCAAAGCCTGCACATACAAATGCTGTGCAGACAGACAGTCAGGACAGTTTTGGAAGCTTGTGCTTGTCCCAAACCTTTCTTCCTTTCACCTGGAAAGGTCACAAGTTGCTGCCACCTGTCACGCTGGTTTTAAAGGCTCTCACAACATGCTTGAAAACTGAACTCTGGGATGAGACTGAGAGTTTTTGGGAGAGCTTTCACAGACAAACTGAAGATCATATTGCAGTCCTGGATTGGAAAGAGGTCATTTTTCTGACCCTCATGGTTAGGTTGGTTTTACTGTTGAAGCCTCTACAACATATAAACTTGTTACAAACCTTCACTTACCTACAAAGGAAACAGAGGTTTAGCTTAGTGAGCTAGCACGCTATGCCAGAGCCCAAAGCTCCTTGTATTTACTCCTCCCTCCAGCCATACAGCAATCACAGGCACTTTCCTTATAAGCTTTAGCTCATCCATTTCTAATGCTGGTTCAATGACCTCTAGAGTAACTGGGTGAGAGATAACCAGCTTTTATTCTTAGCTGCTAATGTGATGTGCAAACCAACAATTGTCCTTTTCGTAGGAGAAGGATCAGGCCTTGGGAGCAGGTAGGATCAGGTCTTAGAGAAGCTTACAGCAATCAGAAGATTAGCTGTTTTAACCAGAGAGGGGCTGTTTACTGACATGAAGCCTGAACACAGCTGTGCAGTGGGTACAGAGAGCTCACGGACCTTGCGGAAGGAGCCAGACACTTCACAGCTTTCCCCATGTGCATTGCAGGCTCAGCCTTCCTCTTAGAGAAAGCATTATGAGACTTGTTGCACCAGTGAAACAGAAAAACAACAAGGGAAGAAAACTTGCAGCCCCTTGGGCCACAGTTTTAGTAAGCTACAGCTGTCTCACTGGGTCAGGCAATTCACACTGAGGAACTAGCAGTCTCTTTTTCACACTGACTTCACACCATTGTAAACTCCAGTGAATCAGGCCCCACAGGTAAGCAACACAGAGGACTAATGGAGGGCAGTGATAGATTGGGAAAGGAGAGTTGTCTCAATTTTACACTCGGTCACCCAGCTTTATCTAGAGACAAGGGGAAATCTCATTCCATGTAATTCACTTACCCATGGCACTCAGAAGGGAAATCATTGCAATGCTGTTTTTGAGAAGGGTGAGAGGCGTGATTTTCCAGCAGCAGCAAAGGACACGATGGTGTCCCAGCATAATCACATCTCTGAAGCTATTAAGAGCCCCAAGGAGCAAAGAAAAGGAGCACCAGAGCATCCAAAACATACTTCCCAAAGGAGTCCCTTTCCACTTTACCATCTACATCCTGATCTTATTGTCTAACAATACATAAAAAACACAACCACCTGCTTGCAGGAGAATGCTTTTGTACTCTTACTTGAGCTGCAATTGGACAGAACTAAGGACACAAACCTTCAGTTAAGGCTACTACGTCCTTCATGGGATAGGCAGTGAGAAAGTCTATTTGCACCTTGCAGCCACTCCTCCCCGATTAAATTGTCAGCACCTGCTCCACATTTATCCACTTTTATTTGTTCTGAAATTAGTTCCCTAAATCTGCCATTATTTCCTAAATAAAAATAAATGTATTTCAGAATGGAAATAGAGGTGGCAGCATCTGAAAAATACTCTCCAGTACCATTACTGGGTAAGAATAATGTTAAACGTTACATCCCCCTTCCAAAAAAAAAAAAAAAAATAGATGAATGTGTACAGAGGGAAGTGAAAGGCCTGAATCACACAAAAGGCAAACTTTTTTATTGCCTGCTCACACAGTGCTGAACAATAAAACATACTACTTGTCAAATAATGCAAATGCTTCCTATAATCTTATATGCATGTATGTGCAGCATTTTTAGGCTTCTGTGTAAACAGAACAATTTGTGATCACATTTCAGAAAGAACTTACTGCAGTGTGAGTGTGAATACATAGACATATGCACGACACAAAATGTGTCAGGAAATCAGACACATTCATCCTAAGAATTTGGGAAGTAACTCCATATCACAGCCATACAGGCAAACTTCTACAGCCCCTCTGTGGCTCCAGGGTCAAAGTAGTGTACAGAAAGGGAGGCAGTTCCTGCACTGAGACTTTGGATGCTTTCACTTTGAGGCTCAGTCTTTACAAAATAGCAGTGGAGCAGAGGATTAAAACTTTTAAAGCTTATCTGAACAGAAGAACAGTCGCATGCAAAAAAAAAAAAAAAAAAGAAAGAAAAAGACAATTAGAATAGAGAAAACTTGAGATAACAAGAAAACTTGAGGAAGGGAAAGAAAGCAGAAGCAGAGTAAGATCTCAGACTATAAATACTGTCTTCATGCCTAAAAAATTTGCTTTGCTTCTCCACCCCTCGCCATATAATGGATAGCTGGTCTGTCTACCTGGAGTGGATTAATTCTGCAGTAGCTAATCTGTGGTAGGCACCCAAATGCACACTCTCCCCTCAGTTTCAGGACCTACAACAAGATAAGTGCAAGCACAAAAAAGAGCAGCCACAAAGAGTTTAGAGTACAGTAAATACATGGGATAGCTTACCACACCGAGATTAATTTCTGCTGAAGGACTCCATAGCCAGCTCAACTAGATGCAAGAATTAAAAATATAACAAGGTGCTTGCCTTGACAGCCAACTTGGGAAATTTTCTTGTTCATGGTATGTTTTGGCTTTCCAAGGCATCTCTCTGCCTATAGAACCCTAGACATCCTGCGAGGCAGAGCCATGTAGATGTCACAGAGGACACAGATGTTTTGATCTCTTCAACAGAGATCTTTTTAGTTTTGGTTGTTTGTTTTTTTTTTCTCTATTTTAATGTAAAATAGAAACATTTTAGATTGAAAGGTCATGGAAAAGTCAAAAAATCACTAGTTTAGTTATACAGTTTGAAGGAGGGAAATGCAGCAAATAAACAAATGGCAGATAGGAAACAGTGGGAATACGCTTTAAAACCCCCACAACTTTCTAGATTTAGTTATCTGAGATATCTTTTGTTTATTTCAATAGTTCATTTTGTGTCTGAACTGCTTGTCTTTTGTGAGCAAAATCTTCACCTTGGGGATCTACTACTACAGATTTTTTGCAGAGTGAGTGGTATTTTCAAAACACCTTAGCATTAACTCAGTTCTGTTTCTCCCTGAAGTCAAGAAGTGGCATTTTATCATCAATGGCAATGAAAAGAAAATAAAGCTGTTCTAGAGTGCTTCACCTTCCCACACATAATTTTCCTCTTCTAATGGTTTGTACCTGTGTGCTTGCATGTACCAAACACACTGAGGTACTTAGGAATTTAGGACACAAAAGTAACATTGGTGGTTCAAGTCCATATTGAAAATACAGTCCAAGAAGAAAAAAAAAAATAGGAATTTTACATAAACCAAAAAGAAATTAAGAATTTTTGTTCAGAAATACAGAAAGCATCTCCATATAAAAAGCTAAAGTAACAATAGTCTGATCCAATATAGACTAGTTGAGGATAGCAGAATAAAACGAAACCAGAAGACATTTAGTCTGAGTCAAGGCAGACTTGCCCTCACAGAAATTTCTAAGGTAGCTCTTTCACAAGAGAATAAAACAAATACGGTTCTGTCCAGTTTGACAGTTGCATCCAAAGAGAGTGGCACAACATTTATTATCTGTAGTTACAATTCTGCATCACAAAACAAGCCACTGTAGTGTAGAGGAGCCTCAGAATTGCTTTATACTCTGCCAACTGCTTGCAGAGGAGATGCAATGCTTAGTGGCACAAAATAAAGGAATATTATGAATGATGGTAAATTCCTTATTTTATGTCTGAGAAAACTGGTATGGAAAAGGGAAATGATGTGTCCAACAGTCTAAATTAGATCCCAGGTCCACAGTTTTTTTCTGCTTCCAGTAATGAGCAGGACATTTGGTCCTGTCAGACTTGAGTGGATGGAGTGGTGCTGGGGTACCACGATTTTTAATTGCTGCATTCCTGTGCCTGGCACAGTCGGGGAGAGGTAAAGGACAGGATAAAGCAGTTTACAGACTTGTGCCTGAGAAGAAGGAACATAGCTTTGTTGCAGTGCATTCCTGATCCAATCCTCCACGGCTCTGCTTGCACAGGTAGCATTCCTGAGGGGATGGTCCCTTCTCACTGTAAGCTCTCACTATGCTGCATGAGCAGTGCTAGAGGCTGTGCTGTGGCAGCAAGCTGCACTTGTCACCAACATTGATGTAGGACAAGGAAAAGCCCCTGACACTGTGACCACGGGGGTCTGAGGCAGCAGAGACCCAGCCCTACCACCCTGAGAGGCTGTTCTGTGTGAGCAGTGGCTCTGCCACCGCAATGACCAAGCCAAGCCACGGCCCTGGAGCTTGTTTGACAATGTGTCCTTGTGGTACAAGCTCTGCCCTGGAATAGGGCACCTCCAAGGCAGAGGGGACAAGCTGCACACATATCTCATCTTGCTCACTGGAGATCTAAACCCAGGAATGAGAATGGGTAAAACAGGAAGCATTTCCTGAATTATCAAAAGGAAAACCCAAGCACCTTGGTGTCTGGTGAGCCATGGTCAGCAGGGTAGAGCACTGGGATGTGCTGTTAGGTGGTAGGATAGGGAGGGAGAAAAGGGACAAAGAGATATTTGGTGATGGGCATGTGTATGCTGTGAGGGCACTGCCTGTCTCTCTCCCTCTGATCATGCAGTATTCAGTCAGTTTCCTTTCCCCTTCCCTCTGGGGGGATGTTGGGCTACCATGGCAGCCACACAACGACCACTGTGGGCTGCTGAGCATTCTCTTGATAGCACATGAAAGTGAAACAAAAACTGAGATGACTGGGAAAAGCCCAAACTTGGGAGAGCATCCTTCATTTGAAGGGCAAAGTACCATCTTCTGCTTTGGGACTCCTGGAGCATCTTTCCTCCATGGCCTTGTGCCAGGGTCATCCCAGGGGGTTTTTCGCTGGTGTGTCACTCTGACTGGGTGCAGACCACGGGTATGCAGTGTTGCAGTGGTCAGCTCTGCCAGCACTGCTGGAACTGTTCAGAGTTTTCCTTCAGCTGCCTGAGCCTGCAGGCAGCAGTGGTATGAAGGGGCATAACTCTCAACTCACGAGTTCCACATTGTTAGGGAGAAAGGCAAATAGAGCTCTTCTTTGGGACTGCCAACATGTATGCTTTGTCCTCAAGCTGAAACACAGCAAAGGCAGAAGCCTCTAGTTTTGCCATGGACCAAAGCTATGGAAGCTAACCTGGTGCTTTCGCCTGGGATCACTGAGGTACAGTGAAAGTGCTGTATTTTCATTGCTTTCCCTTTTGGAATACTCATGGGCATTATTGCAATGAGGTTTTAAAACTCTTTTTGCAGAGCTATTTTTTGACTCAGTGTGTGTGTGTGCATGCGTGTGTAGGCACACAAACTTAAACTTAGGGCTGCTCATCCTCTCCCATTTCCTCCTCCCCATGGCATCTGTTTTCCCTCTTACCAAGGCAGGAAGATATTAATTTTTTGCTCTGCTAGTCAGAAGATTAGAAATATTAAGATGTATGCAGCATAACAGTGTTTATTTAGTTTGGTTTGGTTTTTTTTAATTTTTATCTGAAGGCCAAAGAGAACCTAATTTAATTGGTGGGAAGATAAAATAGGGCTGCATTTACAAACAGGTTATCTTTCTACTGTCAACTCATCTCCTCTGCTCTGTCAATTGGTTGAATTTAATTGTTCCAGGCCTCCTAGTTTTATTAAGCTCTTCCTCTCCTCTCATTCCTGATTACCCTGTTTCTGCATAATATATTCTCTTTGCAGGTGACTGCAGGACTGTAGGAAAGCCTTGAAGGAGAGAATGATTAAAAAAAAAGACATCATAAGAAAATCTAGGAAAGCCCAAAGCCAAACACTTGCATGTACTGTACTAATATATTACTTAGAAGGTATAGCAGTCTCTCCATCTGCAGCTATCATGTCTTGAGACTGGTTATTTTTCCAAGAGCTGCATACTGTTTTAAATGTTTGAAGGGAGAGGTGACAGGGCTTAAGGCTGCCTATTACTGACCATGGCTAGATGAGATGGACCACAGTGGTCCGTTCTGGCCCTGACTCAGCAATGCTGTGGTTAGAAAAGTGTGGGCAAGACATAAGCAGTTGGTTTTCCAGCAAAAAAAAACAAACAAAACAAAACACTCTGGCATGACTAAATGACAGCAATGCCAAAAACTCTTGTTAGTCTAAATTCCCGTATTTGATACTGTATTGGTTTTGCATGGCCTGGTTTTGGTAGCAGGGGGGGCCACAGAGGTGGCTTCTGTGAGAAGCTGCTGGAAGTTTTCTCCACGTCCGGCAGAGCCAATCTCTGGCGGCTCCAAAGATGGACAAGCCACTGGCCAAGGCTGGGCCAATTAGAAATGGTGGTAATGTCCCTGTGATAACATATGTAAGAAGAAAAAAACCAAAAAGTTTTGGCACAGTTGTAATTTCAGCCAGAGAAGAGCAGAGTGAGAACATGTGAGAGGAAAACCTATTCAGACACCAAGGTCAGTGAAGGAGGGGCAGGAGGTGCTCCAGGCACCAGAGCTGAGATTCCTCTGCAGCCCAAGGTGCAGCCCATGGTGAAACAGCTGTTCCCCTGCTGCCCATGGAGATCCATGGGGATGCAGAGATCCACCCGCAGCCTGTGGAGGAGCCCTGTGTGGGGGCTGGTGGATGCCTGAGAGGAGGCTGTGACACTGTGGGAGGCCTGTGGAGGGAGGAACCCACACCGGAGCAGCCTGTCCTGGAAGGACTGCACCTCATGGAGGAGTGACCCACACTGCAGCATTTTGAGGGAGACAGTTGCCCCTGGGATGGGCTCACATTGTTGCAGAAGGTCACAGAGAGCTGCTGCTCATGACATAGACTCACACTGGGGAAGCTCATGGAGAACTCTCTCCCATGGAAGAGACCCCACGGTGCAGCAGAAGAAGGACTCCTCTCCCTGAGCAGCAGGAGAAGCCTTGGTTGTTGAACTGACCATAACCCCCATTCCACCTCCCTGCACCACTGGGGAAGGAGGTAGAGCTAGGATGGAGGGAGGGATGAGGGAAAGGTGTTTTTAAGGGCTTATTTTGCTTCTCATTATCCTGCCTTGACTTTGTTTGTAATAAATTCACTTCCTATCTCTAAGCTGAGCCTGTTTTTCCTGTGATGGTATTTGATAAGTGATCTCTCCTGGTCCTTATGTCAACTCATGAACCGTTTGTTAGATTTGCTCTCCTCTGTCCACCTGGCAGCAGAGGAGTGAGTGAGAGGCTTTGCCGGGTGCCTGGCATCTGGCCAGCATCAACCCAGGACAGATACAACCTGCCCAGTGGGTTGAATTCTGTCTCCACTCCCTGCAGCAGAGCCATGGCAGTGCAGAGCAGAGCACATGCAGTTTCATGAGGAGAAAGTTTTGCAGCCTGGCCTGACCTCTGTGGTGCAGCAGCTACAAGCCAGCAGTATGTGAGCTGGCAAATGCATGTCTAATTCAGGTACAGCTGTAGGAGCTACAGCCATATCTCGATTAAAATTAGATTAGCCTGCCCTACATTAGGTAGGCTTCAGCCAACTCACATATGCTTCAGATAACTATTTCCCCAGTCCCTCTTTTAGCCAGCATCACCACCATTATCAAGTTTGCCAGCACTTTTCAATGATTTTTTTCTACATTATTAATGACTGTACCCACACTGTCCAAGGAGAGATGCAGCCTGGGCTGGCACGTGATTACTTCAAATCTTCAGAGGAAATATAATAACTCATCAAAGGACTTTCTGAGGCCTGGATGGGCTCATACTTACTAGTAAGGCAAACTGATACTTGGAACTATATTCTGAATGTACTACAGTCACAGCATAAGACAGAATAGCAGCATACTGTGACTTTCTATCTGCTCTCTTTTCTGCATTTGCACTTAAAAATAATCATATTAGTCTGCTTCTCAGATCTTGTTTGGTCAGTGGAATATATCCATGATCATACACGCAATTACACCTTAGGCTAAGTCTAAACATCAGGGGCTGATTTCACCACTCTATGCTCCTGAACAGTACCATCCTCGTACTCAAAATCTGAAGCTCGAGCAGTTTTCCTGCTCCTTCCCTTCTTCTATTGTTCCATTGCTACCACAAAGACAACAGGTGTTCACAAACGGGGTCTTACCTCACAGCCAATAGTGGAGGCAATGTTCAACATTTAAGACAGGGACTGGTGACTGAGACATGAAAGCTGAAAAAATCCTATGTGTTAGTAAATGTCAAATGTGATAGATAGAGCTTGAACTAGTCAAAGTAATTTTTAAGTGTTCAGCAATACTCTGTTTATGAGCATGCAATATCTTGACCTCTGTCTCTCAAACTGAAATGAAGATGTATGTTCTATGCCTCTCTGATTCACCTGACTCACCTTACGTGGGACTATTTACCATGTGAAATGTACCTGGAATCTGCCATGACAGTTAAATTCCTCTTTGTCTTCCTTTCATCTTTTTCTTTCTCTTCCTAATTCAAATTAGCCTAAATGGGATTAGAGGAGTGTTGCCTAGATTCCCCTGGTGATTCAGCCATGTTGTGTTAATGCAGAGACCAGTGAGTCAGCAGGAAATGAAAAGGAACAATTCACTGACCATCCCTGTCCCCTAATCCTTCTTTGCCCATGAAGAAGCTACAACTCTCTCAAGAAATCTATTAAATGGCAGAGTTGTTCTTTCCATTGTCAAAAAAAAAAAAAAATAAATCCAGCTCAGAGGTTAAACAGGGGGTAAAGGAGGAATCATAGAAGTAAATACATCCCTCCAAAACAGTTACTTTTATCATGCAGCTTCACCCTTGTTGTAATAAAGTAGCAATGTAGAACTAAGAGAGAAAAACTGATTATTTTTCCCATCCTAGAGATGGAAAAGACTTTGGAATATCATACTACAGAGGTACAGAAGCCAATCCTCTCCCACTGCAAGCACCATGTTAGATAAACACCTTTCTCTCCAGGTTAAACAGCACCCTAAACACAGAGCATTTGTGTCCACAATATCAAAAGGAATAAATCAAAATGGGGTAGAGGCAGAGGGAAAGAGGAATAAGTCTCATATTCTCTCTCAGTCACAAGAAGTCTCAAGCACAGTCTCAAGCTGTGGGAGTGCTCACCCATGACTAATGGGGGGCATAGACACTGCTCATTTCTGCGTCCACCTCTGTAATTGTATGCTTCATCTATACCAGTTGTCTAGGCTGTTCTAGAGTCTGGTTCCTCTGGTGGTTGTTTAGTCATGCTCCTCTAATTTTCTATTTTTATTCATGGCCAGTTTATACCCATTTGCTCTTGTACCAACATTGTCTTTTAGCTTAAATAGCTCTTCTTCCTCCTTGACGTTTATCCCCTTAAGGTGTTTATAGAGAATAATCATATCACTTCTCAGCCTTTGTTTTATTAGACAAGTAGAACACTTTGCAGTCTCCTCACACATGGCAGGTTCTCCATTCTCCTGGATGGCCCCCCAACCTTCTTTAGCAGCCTTCTTGTTCTGTTCCTGCTGCAGCTCAGCCAGACACGTGACTGACTGGTGCTGAAGGTGATGCTCCAGATAAAGCCTCAGCAAACCCTCATACAGTGACATTAAAAATTCCCTGTCTGTCTCAGAAATCCTCATCCTAAAATTGCATTTGCTTGTTTCTCACCTGCATCCCAGAGGTGGCTCACACTGGTACTAGCTGATCACAGGATGACTTAACACCTTGGTCCTTCCTCCCTACTGTCATTTCCAATTTATGGAATTTATGAATTTATTTATTCTGGCGCATAGAGGAAATTCTCAGTTAATCCCAAGAATGTAACCTTTTACTCTGCAGTATAGGATTTAATTCCATTTCTATTACCTTCAAGGTCATCCAGTGCTTCCTTCATTATCTCACTTTTGTCTTGAAAGTCTCTCAGTTTTGTTTCATCAGCTAATTACATCAGCACACTCTTTCTTTGCAATTTTATTCCTAATCCCTATCTTCTCCAGATTTAGGCAGTAGTTTCCCATGTAGGGTATCACCTTTCCATTTAGGTATCACCTTCCTAAAGTCCAAAATAAATTAGATTTGACACAGTTTTTTTCTCTCTAGAAAGCTGGTTCTCCTCCTCAGGGAAAATATGTGGTGGTTGGGAAAATATGTGGAAAATATTGTGATGGTTCCACTTTGACAAACCTGGACTGTATTTAGCCCACCTACTTCCTTGTCTATAATCATTTTTACCTTCAAAACTTTACTTGGTTCTTTTTGAATGGATCTACACAGATATAGACAGATATATCTGCACACTGTTAAAAGGGAGAATAATTAGAAAAACACCAAATAACTGAAAACAGACCAAAATATCATTTCAAGATGGGTCAGGGTCTTCTTCTCTTTTTTTTTTTTTCCTCTTTTCTCTTTTTTTGGATATAGTTTCACCTGTCTTCCCCATCCTCTCAAGTCTGAGAAATTCTTATTGTCATTCAACTCAGATGAATAATTTCCCATTCCTCTCTAAATTATACTACACATTGTTAGCCTGGCAGTGCTGCAAAACCTCAGGAGCTTCACAAAGGGGCCCTTAAGCAGATACACATTGCTCATCAAGAGGGCTGCTGGAGAGGGCCAGGTTTGAGTGGTGGGTGTTGTTGGTCCGGAACAGGCGGGGGGGCTGGGTTATCTGCATATAGCAAGTATTTCCATCTCCTTTGAAACAGTGGGAATCCACACGCTTCATATGAGCCAGGAGCATTTTCGCACAAATAATGACTTGCATTAATAATGTTGTCAGCCCCCAAGTGCTGGTGGCCTCTTTCCAGGTGCTAGTGGCTGAATTCAAAAGGGCTGATTCACATAAGGCTTAGAAAACAAAAATAAAAATCAAGAGGCTTATCAGAAGCTTAACCAACCCTTTTCAGCAGCCTCATTAAGTTAGCCAAAGGAAAATGTTTAAAATCCTAGCCACCAGTGGAGACATGTAAAATCAGCTGGACAACTCAGGGGTGAACAGGCTCCAAAGACCAAATGTATGTATCCTGGTAGGGAGCAACAGGATGAAACAGCTTAGCCCTAAAATTACTGTTCCAATACATTAATTAATTAAACAAATCCTAAATTCCAGGCAAGGTCCAGTTGTGCATCACCCACTGGTGAACACTCACCATTGTGAGGCCATGTTCTCTTGGGCAATGAGGGTATACCCTCAATGTACACTCTACCCTCTTGTGTGTCCTACCAGCACAACCTCTGCCCTCATTGCCATCCCAAAGATCTCAAGGGATTCCACACAAGAAGAGGTGACTGATGAAAAACGATCCTGCTCATCTGCAAACAGCACCCATTTCTCTTTAATTTTATCCTAATTTCTTTGGATTATGTGCTCTCTGTATGTAAGACTCTTCTAACAAACATTGAGTCACTGGTCAGTTTCAACCCCGTTTGACAGAGGAGCACAAGTCTCAAAGTTATTATTAAGCTCTGAACCGTTTATGCAAAAGAGAAAGGCAGATAGAAGTTTAGTTTCACAGACGTTTGAGGTCTTATCTGTGCTGGAAAGCTGAAGGAGTGGATGATTCACATTTTTATATGAGAAAAAAAATAAATTCAAGCAATGGCAATAAAGAATTTTTGAGCAAGTGTGAGCCTCTGAATGAATCCCAAGTCATTACTTCTGCCCTTTTATACCCATCTATAGGTATAGCTCTATGTTGGATGCTAGAGGACAGGAAAGATAGGAACATGACAGCCATTACACATTTTTTCACAAGGCCTCATATAAAACATGCATTGGTTTGTTCTAGAATTTGCTGTTGAAACACTGGATGGGAAAGTGCTGAAGAAGTTCCTGTAAATTTGGTCTCCAGACTACAGGCATCATGACAGACTTCTCTACTGACCTGAAGTAAAGCCCATTCTCACCTTCCAGCTTCAGTTTCTGTCCTCTTCACAACCAGGAGGTGCTTGAGAGACGTTACTGTTGAAAGAAAGAAACATCCCTGTACCCATGCTGTGAGTTATATGGCTAACTCCTGGAGTCAAATGAAAATAATTGGGCCTTGATTTACCTAAACAGCACCCTGTGTTCTGCTTCTTCTTCTCAGCTTCACACAAACATCTTGCTATTCCTACCTGCCCTTTTTTCTAACCAAGTATTGACAAAACCACATTTAATTTCAGCAGCTAGTTAACGTCTTGGTAAAAAGAAAAGCTTTCTTAAAGAATTCACATCCATATCCTGCAATGCTTAGAGTAAATATCCTTGAGGTTTTTCTCTACTGAAATAGTGCAATGCTTTCCAGAACAGCTCTGGCATTTCTAAATATTTGCTCATACTAGCATATACATTGCTTTAATGCTGGAAAAAAACAGAACAGTCCCTTAAGGCAGACTCATTTCTATTTGCATACAAGTAATTGTCCAGTTTGACTAAGCGACACAGCTTTCCAGCACTTTTACTTTAGTGTGACCGCATCCACACTAAGGGTGGCTGATAAAACAACACAAAACCACTTTCCTAAATGAACAATTAAAAATGGACACAAAATTTGCATAGAGATAGCAAGCTAGGGAGAGATGAAACCCTTGTCCCCCTTGGCTTATCTTTGTACAGCAAGAAAATGAAAATTGGTGTTAATGTTTCTACAATTCTATGGGCATGTGAAACAGTGTTACCAAAAAGACAGATATCAGTGTCAATATTATGGCACATAAGTTAAAAAATAGCATTGTGGTTTCAGGTGTAGTGAAAAGCAAGAGGGTCAACATGAGAGCCAAGGTAAAGAGGCACTCATTAGAGTGAAGTTGGATTCTGTCTCTACCCTGACGATTTCCTTCTTTATTCAAAGTGATTGTTTCTGCCTCTCATTTGCATAAGCACTTTGCTCATTAACAGGCTGTAAAAGGAAAAATGAGGTGGGGGTGGGGAGAAGGAATGGGCCACTGATAGAATAAAAAATGTTTTAAGCCAGGGAAGCAAGAAGGTCACATCAACACCAGGCTGATAAGAGCTGAGGTCAGTGAAGGCCATGGCACCTCGTTGTCAAAATCACTCAGAAAAAGGAGACTGAGCTGATGCTCATTCCTCACTCTTCTATATACACAACTATTTCCCCTCTCCAGTTCTTCTCTCCCCTGCTCCCTCCCACCGCTTTCTCTCCATGTTGCTGGCTCTTTTAAGCCAGAACTGTTTGGGCCAATTCTGCTCTCATCCCAGATGGTTTCCATGTGCTGAGTCCATTTTCATCTCCCCCGGCAGGAAAAGAACCAGACTTTCACATTTGTTGGTATCTGTCCTTCAGGGACAAACCCACAGCTGGTGCACAGTGGAGCTGAGGATACCTATCCCCCCAAACCAGCCCCTGGGGGATACAGAAGAGGCAGTTTGGTCTGGAACAGCAGCTTTGCCGTGGTGTGTGTTAAGATTTGCGCTGGATTTGTGACAACCATGGCAAGCACGCCCAAGGGGCTGGAAGACAACAGAAGCTTCTGCCTGATGCTGCAGGCAGGACACATGGACAGCTCACACTCTTAGCCAGTGGATATTGGCTCATGTCACTGGCTTGAGACAACATCTGGCTTCCTCACTCTTGCTCCTTCCCACTGGTTCTCTCCTATTACAAGGACAGTTTACTGCTAACCTGGCTTCAGCCCAGGAAATAACTCCATTTTCAGAGCTGGCCAGACTCAGACTGAACAGCAAGGAAGTAACAGAAGAAAGGAAAACAAAAGAATAGGAATAAAGAGAGAAATAGAATGAAGCACTACGTAGTGTTATGCATCATGAGGCTGAAGGGGACATCACAAGATCAAAATCCTTTCTGGTGTCACAACCACCCTCACCATATTTGTCTGACCATGCTCTTAAGAAAACATTGTGGTGGAGACTGCTCCCTCCCTACCTGGCTGGCTTCAGGGAGCCTCTGCCCTTACCAATGGAGAATCTATCCCAGTAAATCTCTCTCTTAATTAAAATCTGATAATTTTTGTCCTTATAAACAGGACAACAAGAAGATTTTGCCTTAGATTTTGCAACATCTTTTAGCATTTTGGAACCTATTTTCCCTGGTGTTCATTGGCAGGAAGGAAAGGAATTAAAGGAAAAGATTGTTAACTATAACACAGACAGGACTCAGTCATAATTTGTATGTAAATGTAAGAGTAACTGACAGAAAATGTTTGAGGCAGGAACACACACTGATGTATTATTTATATTAGACTAAGAAAAAAAAGTGAGTACCTAAAACTCCTGTGCTCTCTTTCCTCTGCCATTCCTACATATTTGGGGTTCATTATTCTGCTGCTAAAAACTCATCAGGTAACACAGCTTAGGTGAAGGCTCTTGGTCTGATACATCAGCAGTTTCTTAGTCAGTATAGGAATGAAAAAGGATCCCTCTCCATCCAACATTAGTGTCCACAGAAGCAGCATTTTCTAGAAACCATCAAAAGTGTCCAGTACAGAGTGATTTCCAAAATGCATGAATAAAGGGTTCCTGTCACACTCAGAAACATACCGTTTCAATGTATGAGTTTGGAAAGAATCAAAGCAGCATAGGTCCCATCTTCGTGACTGACTCTCTCTCCTATGTTCAACAAAGCAGTGACAATTCCCAGCCCTGTAAATTTTACATACTTGACCAAAGCATAATTGGGCTCAGTGATCAGTATGATCACAGCATAATTCAGGTTGCAAAAGACCCCTGGGATCATAAAGTCCAGCCACTAACCCAGCACTGTCAAGTCCACCACAAAAACCGTGTCCCTAAGTGTCACACCTACACGACTTTTAAATAGCTCTAGGGGTGGTGACTCCTCCACTTCCCCAGGCAGCCCATTCCAATGATTGACAAGCTTTTCTGTGAAGAAATTTTTTCCTAATATTCAATCCAATCTGAAGGTTATACTGTACCATGGCTGTTGGTATAAGGACAATTTGGTAATATGCAGAGTTAACCATGCATTTGTCAGATCTCTTTGGAGACACAGTGACCCTCTAACTTTCAGTTCTCATGGTCTTGGAACTGATGTCCACTCCACTTAATTCAGCAAAGCTCCACTGCACTCAATCAAGTTGTGTTACTCACAGAACAAACCCACAAACCTCCACTCTGTGCTGGAGAACCAAAGCCAGATATTTATTGAACAATAAGATGGAAGAGTATCATCCTACAGTAGTCAGAGAATTACTTTGTTTCTATAGCCCACATTATTATGCAAATAATCATCTTTGCTGTCATAAAACTTGATAGATCGGCACATAAAATTTAGGGGGTGATGAGCTTAGCATGCTGTTCTCAGTAGATGCAGGTGTAGCTAGTCTGCCTGTTGTTTGCCTAGACCATCGGAACTGTACTCCTCATGCCTGCACAAGAGATTTTCAGCAGTACCCCGCAGCTTTCCTTTTCAGTCACAGTCTCTTTGTTTTGTTTTGCACAGGGTCAGCAGCACACTACACTCACAACAGCACCCTTTAGACAGCCCATCACGGTGCTGCTGAGGTTTCAGAGCAGTGTGCTTTAAAGCTAAGAAAGTGTCTTTATGGGGTGTTAATAGTCCCACACAGTTAACATCCCCAGTGACCCAGGGAAGGTGTAGCAAATGAACTGAGTTGTTTTACTAGACACCACCAATTGTGATAGAGACAGTGCCTAAATCTTCAGAAGTGTTCGATTGAAGAGAAATCTTATTTGGCATGTAGTCAATAGCCCAGTGAAAGAATAGAACCTTGTCCAGCAACATCCCCAGAGGTATCTGGCACATGTAACAGAGGCTGGGGATAATAACAAAAAAAAAAAAGAAAAAAAAAAACAACCCGACTTGGCTTCTCAGAATGCTAATCAGGCTTACATTTCACGAAAGGAAAACAATACTTTCTGGTTTTGTCTATTTCCCAAGGCTGCTGAGACACCCAGAATCTGTCAACTAACCACAGCAAATAAATTGAGAAGTGTGATGTTGCAGAGGGAGGATCTTGTTCTGTGTTGAGCAGAAAAGCCACCATAAAAGCTGTTCAAGTGGAGCTAAACAACATGGAGTATCTGTTCAGTGGGCTGAGCAATGTCTGATGCAGGTAGTCCATAAATTGTCAATCTCTGGAGACTAGAAGCACATCCCAAATAAATAATTTCTCTATACTTGCCTGTGTTTCATATGCTTCCTGGAGAATCCTGGTACCGGTTAGAGGCTTATTTTTATGTGGTTTTTTTCTATTTTAAGATATTTTATTTTAAGAGATCATGTTTTAACTTGCCCTGTTTCAGGCCCTTAGTTATTCCTAAATGAATGATTGTTGTTCTTCCTTGAAAAGAAATTTACTCACCAATCTCTCTTTTATTGATAGATTAGTTGTGGCTCAAAAATAATAGCATTACTCTCTTTCACGGCTTTCTCAAATACCTGGATCAAGTCCCAACAACATTCCCTGTGATGTTCCCAGGTGGTAACAGCTTTAAAGTTTGTAGAGTTGGCACCAGCTTCCAAAGAGCATTGTACACATACACATAAACTCTTGCCTAGGCCATATCTCTCATTTTCCCTTGTGTCCTCTACACTCTCAGGTTGAAGGCTGGCTGCAGCCAATGTGCAGTGAAGATTTGCTCCACTTCTCCCATGCATCCCAATTGTAGCCACGAGGAAAATGCAGCCAAGTGCCTACAACAGCAGTCAGCAGATTTGCAATAAGCAAAACCTTACTAACAAAGCTTATAGGCAGAGCTTTGGGAGCATTTTATTAATTGATGGACTGGCAGTGCTACAGTGATTCGACCACTAAAAAAATCACCATGAAAGCTTGGATGGAAAGAGGGAGGCCATAAACTAGCCGCAACTAGCCACAACAAGGCTACAGAGTGTGTACAGAGGAGCTGTAAAGAAAGGAGTGCAGAAGCCAGAGGGCATACCCACAGGGAGAGCAGGCAGCAAGATAACATGTGAAGGGAAATACTGCTTTACCCTGTGCCTAAATATGGTGTGCAATCCTGTGAGTCTAAGGGTTAAAAATATGGGCACGGCTACAGCTCTGTACTTCCTGAGCAGTGCACAATACAAAAGTGGAAACAAGAGTGAAGGAGTTTGAGGCAATTTCCTGGAATCCCTCAGGAGAAATTGAATTTAGCCTGACTGACTTGCCCCCTGCTGAGAAAAAATTATTCTCCATTCAGAATAATAATACTAATTATTATTATTATGACTGCTTACCTTTCATTCAGCACCACCATCCAAAACTTGTCATGCTGAATATTTTGCATGCAGTGAAAATCCTTTTCCCATGTCCATGACACAAGATGGGATAGGCAAAAATTTACAATGACTCATGATTCAAGAGAGGCAGTAGAGCCTGTTATGGAAATCTCTTCCTTTGGTATCTCCCAGTGCAATTATCTACCCTGTTGGGTCTTCTGTCTGTTTGGTTGGACAAACTCTGAACTGCCTTGCATTATTTTCCAGCTCTTTACTCACTGAGCCGTGAAGCTGAAGGAAATGCATAAGGCTGTGGCAAGCTTCCAGTTTATCCCTCCATTAATTCAACTCTTTTGTTACCCTGCACCATGAAGTTGACAGCGATGGGTTTAGTTTTGGCCAAATGTGAAGACGATATGAGGTGGTAGTGACAGTGCAAATTGTGAAATCCAGTTGAGTGGTTCAAATTACCGGGTTAGCTCTGCTATTTCTTTTTAGTAGAACATACCGTCCCCAGCTGGGACACGGGAACTGCTCATTGGTGTTCCCCTCCCTCCAAACCCTGCACAGCGAAGGCTTTGTTTAAGCTGCCGGACTTGCACTGGAACAGATAAGGAGTGCACAGGAGCTCTGCTGCACAAACTCTGAATAACAGCTGGGAGCTGTTTTATCTCTAACCTTCCACAGCAGGCATGGTGGAGATCTTCCTCTCACCTATGAAATGCCTGGACTTTCAGCTGAGCAGTCCTGAGCCTTGATGCCAGGAGTTTAGCAAAAAAATCTGTGGGAGCTTCCTGTATTAACTGAAGCTGTTTGCTCGCCAACAGCGTATGATGTGCATTACATATGACAGACAGCAGGGCCTGAAGACACAGAGCTGTAAGAATGGCTAACTGTCCAGACATTGAAAAAGCATGCAGACCCTGAAGCAGTTAAAAAAATTCCCACTGGTTCCATTTCTTTGCTCCCTGGGGGGGGTCCTCTGCAGTTTTAATTTGTGGTGTGCTTTGTTGCTGGTCATAGGGTGCCACGAGGCATCCAAGACACAAATCTTTCTAATAAAATATTTGCTTCAGGATACTGAAACTGCCAGAAGTTTAAAAAAAGAAGAGAGAAAGAGAGCAATCTCAGAATCGGCTTGCAACTGGTAAGAATAGAAAGGTCAAGTTTTTCTCAGTATAGCCAATATTTACTTTCATATTCACATCCCATTGCCTCACATCAATAATAAGAAGTGTAAAACTAGTCTCATGCATCAACAAGCATCACCTGCCATGAAAGAAGGTTCTGGAATGAGAGTCCAAGTCTGTGAGCCAAGACAATTGCATTGCCCAACTGCATCTGTCACTTATTGTAAATCACCTTCCCTAGCAGTGTCGTGAGTTTTCAAACTCTGAGACAGAGCCAGTAGTGCTTAGCAAGTTCAGGGAAGTAGAACAAGTTGTCGGAAGTAGAACCAAGAGCTTCAGGTGTCTCCAGAATCCAACTCCATCAAGCAATGCACAGTCAAAACCTCAGGGACCTTTTCCAGCCTTACAGAAAGGTGTGGTTAAACGAAACAAAAGAGATGGGAGGAGCAGCAAACTGGTTAAAGCAAGAGTCCCTGCAGGTCCTAAGGAAGTAGCTCTGTGAGTTATCTTCTTAATTTTGCCCAAGGCCTCCCATTTAAAATGGAAACTACAGAGATAAACTTTTCTGGAAGTCAGATCTAGAGTGGCTCAAATTAGAGATGCACTGCCTCCACCCATCTGTCACCTCTAAATGAAAATGTCAGCCTTAATTCATGGACGTTTTTTAAATCCTTTGATGGAAAGGACTTGAAAAGCAGTGGTTATTATCACAAGCGCTCAGCACTGCTATCAGGCACATGGCTATTTTATGAGCAGGCAGTGCTCTCCCCCATCCTCACACCGTGCAATGTTATAATGTATCTCTGGGGCAGGTTGATATTTGCACTTTGTGGACACCCAATAAATAATAATCCAAATATTTGCACACATGGAATATTTTGTGACATTATAGAGCTGACAGACTGTGATTATTCGGGAGTTGCTTTGTGCGCAGAGCTCCCATTGGTTTCAAAGTGAGTGCGGAGTTCGGAAGCGCTGCAGAGTAAGACCTGTGACATTTATGTTTATGAAATAGGAGAGACCTTATCATTTACTGTTTCTGTAGTCACAAAGCCAGAATAGCTGATGAGGGGCCTTTGCTGGTATCTTCAGTATAATCACAATGTACACAGTGGAGGTGTCTTGGCAAGTAGTAAGTGAGCTAAGGAAAACAAAGGGAGATTAGCAAGGGGTGCTGCAGGGCAGGAGGGGGACACTGGCAGGGCATGGGGGAGGGAGCCCCGGCCTGGGAGAGCTGGTGCATCCCTGGGAGCACTGGCAGCATTGGCATGAAGATCTCCGGGCTGGGAGATACTGGGGGGTGCATGGAGGAGTGGGCAATGGAAGAGCTTGGTGCTGAGCGCTGGATGGGAACAGCAGGACTGCTTTGTGGGGGGCACTGGCGCAGCCAGCGTAGAAGCGAACAGAGCTCGTATGCCATCTGCTGCTGCACTATTAACTGCTATTAGTCACTGAGCTTCATGAGCATGAAATTCCCTTAGTAGCTGAAAAGCAAGGAGAAAAGCTTAGAATGTGGCTTAACTTTGATTAAGCACCAACAAATTTGGGACAATTTAAACAAGAGGGATTTCAGACATCTCATTGAAGCATGTTGCAAAATTCCTTCTTTGCCTGGGGGAGGTAACACACACACAGAGTATGTCCCGTTGTAGTTCTCCTTCCACAGCACTTTTGTCAGCAAGATAAGAAGAGCGAATTTGCAAGTGGTTAGGAAAGGAGCTATGGATTTGCTAAATGGATTTGCATCCTGTTCAGTTAGAGTGATATGGTTCAGCACGTTCCAAAAAAAGATGGAAGTAGACAGTAGTATGAATAGAAACAGCTTTCTCAATTATGCTAGTTAAGATAAATGTTGGTAGTCTTATTAATCCTTATGCTTCAGGGCTTTTGCCGATCAGCAGCTTGGGTCAGGAAGAAACATCCCACACCTTGTCACAGCATAATGCAATTAGAATTGATGTCTCCTTCTGTTCTGCTTTTGGCTGGGATAGAGTTAATTTTCTCCATAGTAGCTATGGGACTGTGTTTTGGATTTGCGCTGAAAACAACGTTCATAACACAGAGATGATTTTGTTATTTCCAACCATGTAACGTACAGCATCAATGGCCTTTCTGCTTGTCACACCTGGGGGTGCACAAGAAGCTGGGAACGGACACAGCTGGGACAGTTGATCCCAACTGACCACAGGAATATTCCATACCGTATGACATCATGCTCAGCATATAAAGCTGGGGGAAGAAGGAGGGACATTCAAAGTGATGGTGTTTGTATTTCAAAGTAGCCATTATGCTGGAGCCCTGCTCTCCTGGGGATGGCTGAACACCTGCCTGCCTGTGGGAAGTGGTGAATGAATTCCTTGTGTTAGCTTTGCTTGTGCTTCCAGCTTCTGCTTTACCTATTAAACTGCTTTTATTTCAACCCACAATTTTTCTTTTTGATTTTCAAACCCACTTTTATCTTTTCAGTTCTCTTCCCCATCTCACCAGGGCAGAACAAACAAGCAGCTGTGTGGGGCTTAGTTGCCAGCTGGGATTAAACCACAACATGTCACATACCACCTTTGGCTATTTGACTGGGTAGGACATGGGGTATCTTGTGACCACACAAGGTTCTGCTCCCAGAATTGCCCTTAATACAAAGGCTACCTTAATGTATGGAAAGACTTGATTTTCTTCCTGTGAGTGCTTGCCCTGGAAGCCAGATTTGCACTGCTGTGGTTGAATGGGGAGATGGAAGGTGAGAGCAGAGACAACCTAATGTGACTGTCACCCAGCCACAACACGTTGACACGGCGTGATTTAAACTGCAGGCTGGAGAATTAATGCATTTGCAGATAAAGGCTGAGGGCGCTGCTTTGAGAAAATTATAATTTCCTTCCTCAGACAGAGGGAAAAGTGAAATGCATCTGCCAGATTATTAGCTGTGAACGATTTGCTCAATCTTACTGAGAACACAGTACATACAGCAAGATTTGGTCACCACATGGGAACAGCCAGCATCCAGCAATCCTCTGCATCTAGCAGGGTGGAATTTGGTGTTAGCCACACCAGCACAGCTGGGTGCTAGGCAGAAAAAACAGACTATTTTGTGCTCATGGGAGTCATAGGGTATGGCTTGACTAGGCAGCAAATCTGATCCTGACGTTATTAGGACTAGATCAAAAGCTCTGCAGCCATGTCAGGCAACTGCTGAGCTGGTATAAGCTCACTCTTTTAGAACAAATTTGTCCGAAGCATTTTGACAAGGTAAAGTTTGCTCTCAGCCTGTGCTCACCAGTCCTGTCTCACAGGAGACCCTGGGCTTCCCAGCCTTCTTGCATCTCTCTCACCCACGCCGTTCAGGATTGGGCTCCCCTGGACTGGCTGTCAGACTGGCAGTCTCTGAGTTTTGCCACTGGGCAAGGAGACTCTGAATTCAGGCTTTCCCAAAAAAAACACATCCTAGCTGAGGCACTAAAGGAAGCTGTTGTCTCTTCAAGACCATACATTACAGCCATTGTTAGTCAGTCATTGTAAAGCGCTCTTAGAGCAGTGGCAGATGTCCTATTACACTGAGAGAAGTAAGACACCTGGGTTCGTTACCACCTAATTAGGTTCTCCATGTGATTAACTACTTGTGCTACAGACAAAGAAGCAAACTACCCAAATGAATGCCAACAGAAGACAAGCTGGCATGGCAGCAGGCACCTGACAGGCACTCACAAATCTGTAACTCATCTGGCTTCCTGACGAAGAGTGAAGGATTTTCAGTAAAACTCATAAAATTATGATCAGAAACTCCAATAGCATATGTTTTGCCTGAGTTAGGTCCTTTGAGGCTCCCACAAACCCTTATCATCTCACAGGGAGAATCCATCTTGATCCCAGGTGCATCTGACCTACCTAAATGTTTATGCTTCCTCTGCAGAGCCCTCAGCATCTTCCAGACACCTCAGCGTCTCCTTCTTACAGACGCCTCCACCTTCCCAGGAGGGGATAATTCTCTGCATCTTTCTATACTCCTCTCCTCAAAGTCTACACTGTCCCTCTGCAGAAGACCATTTTTGTACCTTTGTCCTGTAAGAAAAATTTCTGTTGGAGGAGTCCTTTGGAATAGTCCTGAGATTTGTCTGTCTTCCTCTTCCCCCCTCTCCATTGTCTAAACCCAACAAGGTAACAAAGCATGTCTGCAAAGCTCTCTCTCTCTCTCTCCAGTGAGAGCTTCCCAGCCTGCTAGAGCTGAGGCTGCAGTATTCCTGCACAAGTCTGAAGGCTGCAGGCTGGGTTTCCTCATGAGCGCCTGATCCAGCCCAAACACGGATCCACATTCAAACCATCTGAAGCCTCCAATCAATCAGTGAATTGCACTGAACGCCCTTAGGAAAAAAAGATCTTTGATGAGGCTTTGCTGCTAGCAACCAATCCAAATCCATTAGCTTTCACATCTGGAGTTCCAACGAACAATAAAAATGAGCTTGATGGCCTCAATCTTGTCCTCATTTTTCAGCATCACAATAACCTGGCTCCACTAAACACAATTCAGCATGATTGCCTGACTGCTCAGACTTCGGGGATACCCAGAACCACTATAGCTGCCAGAGAAGAGGGTCAGGACAGAGGGTGCCTTGGCAAAACTGTGTGTGTGTGTGTGTGTGTGTGCACATTTGCATATTACAGAAAGATAAGAAGAACTGGAACTGGAGAGGATGCTGCAGGGTAGGATCAGGGGTGTTGGCAGAGCTTTACAATACAAATCCACTTGGCATTTTCCCAGTCATTCGTGAGTATCCGTGCAGGACTATCGCTTTTACAATGTGGCCACCTTTGGCCCTATTTCCATCACTTTTTGAAATGTAATTGTTAGTTCCTCCTAGCAGACACTAGTGCTGTCCCCTCATAAGCCCATCCAAGCCTGCATCTCCATCCTGGAAGAAATGTGTGGCCTTTCTTTGCAACTGGGCTGTAACGCAGGAGTGCTTGCTCTGCTTTCCAGGGAGCCCATAGTGAGGACCCAGTTTATTTCAGGTGATCTGGAATGCAAAGAGGTAACAGTGCATAGCAGACAGAGGCTGGGATAATTGCTTGATTTGTGCTCATGATGAAAGCTGTGCTGTTGCCAGCCTGGGACACGCGTGCTTGGACTTGTCCCAGTGCTGCAGAGTCCAGCACAGCCCTGCAGCTGCCAAGCCAGTTGCCTGGCAGGTGGGCAGAGCCTGTGTAGTAGGATCTGGAGTACAGAATTTCAGATGCTTCTCCTGGAGCTTCCTATACTGCGAACAGTCATTCTGGTTTACTTCTTTCTGCATTTCCAAAGTGATGTTGGTGTCAGACAGGACGGAGAACCTGACAGCAGTGAATACGTGAGGGACTCTGGTCTTTCCACTGTTGTGTGAGCAACAAGCCCTGACCCAGGATTAAATGGTTTAGTTCAGCCCTATTTCCAATCCCCTTGCCCCACAGAAATACCCTCCAAGTGCCCTCTCCCTCTTGTGTGAAGAGCAGTTGGCAGTGGCAGTGGCTTTTCTCCTTCCCCCTTTTCCTTCACTCTGTAGCCCAGGTCCCACTCCCTGACCCCACCTCTCTCCTCTCTCTTTGCCTTTTACAAACAAGGAGCCCATGCTGAGACCTCTGTGTGAAGCCATCAGGAGCATCTGCTAACAGGCAGCCTAATAGCCATTTAATGGGCCTGGTAAAGCTAATAGATTTGTAAAGAAAATATGAGCAACAATAGCCAAAGAGGAGTGCTCAAAAACACACAGATCTGGCAGGGTCTTTTCCACTTGGACTCAAGTAGCTGAAGCAGTCCCTGAAGACAGGCAGGAGCTTTGCTGGCTTTCCAAAACTGCCACACATTCTGGGGAAGGAGACTTAATCCGAAAATGACACTGTCTGCCCCACCCACAAAGTCATAGGAAGGATCCGCAGGCAGCTTCTAAACGGCTTTGCCAAATGCTGCCAGCTCTGGGGTGGGGCAAAGCTGGTGGACAGAAGGTCGGCCTTCTCCAGGATGAGGAGCAGGTCACTGCTGGAATCACTGCTCTTAATATCCTCACAGTGGAGAGAAAGGTCTGATAAGGCTGCATCCCACAGATCTCTCTTCCCCAAACACAGCAGAGCCTACCTGTCAGAAGCAGATGGATTTATCTGATCTTGACAGAATTTATACCTAAATCTCTTAATACTTATTTTCCTTATGTGTAGCCAAAAGTTTTATGAGACACACTAACCCCTGCTCAAGAAACAGACAATATATTTTGAAGGATATTGTATCTAGCTGACATATCATATAAATTCCCTTTGTCACCGTGGTGCCCACCTCCAGTTATACAGCCACTGTGAAGTGAACACCAGTCCATATCTCTCTGGGGCTCCTCTAAAAGGCCCTTATCATTCTGCACATATGTTGCCTGAGCAGGATGCCCAAGCCTGGAAATAAAAGCAGAGTGGAAACGAGTCGGGTTGTTGTCAGATGATCTTGCTGCTCAGGTGTCAATGTTAATGGTACCAACGAGGATAGGATATATATGGTCTTGACAGACTTTTCCACACCTCTGGAAGATGTGTGGGGTCAGTGAGGGAGATACATGATCAGCTTGTGGCAGTGCAATGGGATGTCTTGGCACTGCAGCCTGCCTGGGCTGTTCTTCAAGCTGTGTATGCAGTGGCAGGAAATATGCTCCCACACCACCAGCACATCCACTTGAAGCATACACCAATGTTTACCAAAAATGTCAAGTACTCTCTCAGTACAGTTTTATGATATCAGTCTCATGCACAACCCAGATGCTCCACCTGCTCCCTCATCCCAGTCCAGCCCAGGACCATCTCTGCTTCAAACTGGGACAGCAGAAAGGCAGGCTGTGATTCTGCCACATTTTCCTGTCCAGCAGCTCTCTGTCCTCTCTCTAGGCAAGTCCAGCAGCACAGCAGAGCTGTGTCTCGGGCCACTGGGGTCTTGTGCACTCTGATCCCAGAGCAGGTAAGGGTAATGGGTATGGGATGAGGAAACCAACCCGCAGTATAAGAGGAAAAAACTTTTTTTCACTCCTATTGATCATGGCTTAAAATCTCTGAAATATAGGTCCTGTCCCTCAGAGAGATCAAATTGATTGCCACATGGGGAATTATTGACAGGAGAAGAAAAAGAACATCATTTTCCTATGGCTGCTTCCTAAAAGCTCACCAAGTCCTTATCCAAGAAGTGCAAAAGCACAGCACTGGTGTGATAAGTGACAGTTTGGCCCGTTACTTACAAAGAGGCACATTGAGGATGATTGCATTTCCTTTTGTAGCTGAATTTAGCAAAGTGTAACTGCCCTCTGGTTAAAATAGTGCTTCACTGCTTTAAGGGGTAAAAAGCATATGTTTAAGTCTTGTTAAACCTGGGATTTGGAGTTTGCTCGTGACTTCGGAAGGCTACTTGGACCTGATTGCACCTTGGTAGTCCTGGAGAAGAGCTTTTGAGTTGCCATTACAATTATTAAACACATTGACCAAAGAAAATCCTGCAGAGAGAAACACAGATGAATGCTTTCACATGGATGCTTGAGGGACACATTCCCTGTATGCCTGTCCTGCCCAGCCCTGAGCAGTAGCACAGCTGGCTCTTGGTCTCAGGGAGCCTCTGCCTCTGCTGGCCAGGGTGGTATTGAGACCTGGGGGACAAGGAGTCGGCAGACAGGGAGTTGGCCTTCAGCATCAAGAGGGTTCACAGCACCAAGGGTGCCCTTTTCCCGTGGAGAACCAGAGGCTAGCCTTGCCTTGGCAACACCACAAAGACAAACGGGATTCATAACTGTAGGAGCTCCCTGCAGCCAGGAGTTTGAATAATTCACTTCCCAGCAAGAGACATCAATCCTTTCTCCACAACCCCTTCTACCACCTCATAAGATGTATGAGGGGAAGGCAGGAGGCATTTTTATTATTTTTATTTAGTTTGTGGATGTTTAGTGTTCCTCACTATGGGCTATATTCAGTCCTCACGTGTATGATATTCTCAAGACCTTTATCAGTTAACTACCCTTGCTTTAATTTTCCCCCTGTTCTTACCCTTACTTTTCCTTCTTTATAAATTACAACATTCAGGCCTTTGCTGGCAGTAGAGAGCACTACATTGTTCTGGAATAAAATGGACTTTATTCCATTATAATGACTCTGCTTCCAAAGGGGAGTAGTTATACTGGAATAAAAGTATTTTTTATGCTCCAGTCTGGAGCATAATTCAATCATAAATTACATCAGAAAAAAATAAACCATAATAATAAAATGGCAGTTTGTGCATTGATTAAAGTGAAAACACTCTTCATTCTGGAATATTCCACGTATAAAGTGAAGTTAGTGTGCAATAAGCAAGGGTGTGATTTTTTATAGCACACTAACTACCCTTCATTCATCCCCTAATGGATACCCTGCCTGAAAACACAAGTGCCTTTAGGTGAGGCAGGTTTGAAAGCGGAATAAACTATTGTGCATTAATGTGCACTAGGAGCATTCATAAAGGAGTGTAGCGAACTAAGTAGAGAGGCAAAAATCCACCACTAACTACCCCCAAAGGGGAACCCCCAGGGAAGTTCAGGCAGGGCCAGACTGGGACAACTCTAGTGAAATAATTCTTCACATCTTCCTGCGGTAGGAAATTTTTTCAGGCCCATTGGTCCTCATGGTCTGGGTCTTGAAAGAAGTTGTGGGACTTTGATGAAAGAGGAATTTGGAGCTGTCCTGTTTTGGGAATGGGGATTTGCCACGAGGAAATGCACACTGCTTAAACTATCCCTTCTAATCTTGCATCAGGATGCAGAATATGTTTCAGATCCCTCTGAGCAGCTGACCAGCCAGCTCAGTGAAGATAGGGCTTTGTGCCTGTGTTGGTAGCCCAGAAGGATTGAGCAGCCAACATCACACACATACGGCCAGGGGCTATACTTAGGGCAGTTTCTGTTCACTTCTCTTCTCAGACATTATTACATCATTTGTACCCAACATCAGTTTGTATCAGTCAAGAGCTCTTGATCAGACTTCAATGTACCCCATAAAGCAATCGTTTGCAGGGAGCAAGGGAAGTGATCTTCTGGCTAGGAGACTTCCCAGGGAATCTGTCATTCTCTTTGATTCTGCTTCATATTTTCCTTTGTGTGAATTTACAGACTAAGAGAGTTTAACTCTGTTCACGTTTGCTAGTTTTACCTAAAGAACAGAAATATGCTACAAAAGCTTCTCAACAGTTTTCTACCACAATGTGCTAGACAATTATATCAAGATATACTCAGCAGCAATTTATGTGCCAATCTCAGCTCTGCCAGGGAGCCTCTGCCTGTTTTCCCCACTGATGAGAAAGGATAGTCTGAGTACAGTAAGAAATTTGGGGTCCTCCCAAGAATGGCACTCAGGCCCTTGACAACACCCAAGTAAAATTTACTCATTGTTCAATACTAATGTGGCCTGGCATTTAGGAAACCTGAACATTCAAGACATCCATATTGCATTACCCAAGATCTGGTTTGCCCAAAACCAGCCCCTGTCTTGCAGCCCACCTGCTCTCCCAGCTCAAGGGTCCCTGACCCTGCTCTGTGTTTCTTGCTAGGAATGCCAAATCACTGCCACACTGAAAGCTGGCCTAAGGTATGTCTTCCCCAGTAAAAACTATCCTCAAAGCCTTATTACTTAACACATTTTCACTAATACGATGCTCAAGTATCACTCAGTGCCTTGTATAAAAAATGGTATTTTGACACTTTAGCTACTCATGGCTAACGCCAAGGTGCCTTGATAAAAGTGGTGCATTCAGAAATATCACTGCCCCTACATGAAAAGGAACATTGCCTTGGAGATCGTGTTAGTTATAACTGAAGTTCAACTTCCATGGACTTCCTGATACACACCCGCAGGTCTCTGAGCAATCTGAACTTCAGAGCATGGTTAAGTCTTGGGAGTCTACTAATTTCTGCATTATTGTCTTCTATGCTGAAAAGTAATTTAAGCTTAGCTAATTTCTTTTGCACTGAATGGGGTCAGGAGAGCTCACACAATCTCCTGCCAAAGCTCAACTGTCAGAATGGTGACATTTAATGAGGGGAACGAAATTAAGGCAGGAGGGAGAAGATGGTTAGCATGTTCAGCTACAAAATTGGATTCTTGAAAGCAAATGATCTTAAAAGCCTTTTCCAACTTAAATGATTCTATGATCTTCTCCTTTCCCGGCATGTGATTTCTAGTGCAGGCCATGGAGAAACGAGCCTGTGGAAATGACACAGGGCTCCACAGGCAGATCAGCCCGAGGCCATCAAATGAGTTTCTTTGTGCTCAGATCAAGGGTAGATTCCAGCCCTGTGCACTGATTTGCTCACTGCACTCCTTGGGCCCCTCACTGAAAGGTTAGGGTGAAGCACAAAGCGAACATGAAATTATAGATGTGGATTATATCAACAATTACAATCTGGAGCATAATTAAATTATAAATTAAATTGGAGTTAAAAAAACCCAACCATAATAATAAAAGGGCGATTTGTGCGTTGATTAAAGCGAAAACATGTAGTCATTAGCCTGTGTATAAATCTTGTTAGCTGCGAGCAGAGCTGTATGTTGCCATTAACCTGGTGAGTGCCTGTGGGGAACTGGCACTTCTCTGCGTGTTTAAAACACGGATGTGCATCAGGGCAGCTGCTCCCCTCTGGGACCTCAGGGCTGGAGGTCAGGCAGGAGAGTGTTAAATATTTCTTGGTAATAAAAATCATTCACAGTATACGCTTTGCAATGCCTCGTACACATCTATTTTCATGGGACAAGAGCTGGCAAAAGGTTGCCATTTTTAAGTGTGAGACAATGGCAGATGATGGGAGGTGCTTTCTCCACAGGCCAGAGCCTTGCTGTGACTATGGGGCTACACAGAGACAGGGGAGGGAATTGCAGTCATTGGGTGGGGGACAAACAGACCCTCCACCCATCCTTGGTAAAGCTCAAGAGGGTAATGGTAACCCTAAATGAAACGAGTATCCTCTGACAGTGTTTCTGCATCACAGAGAAATGTTTAGAAGATCAAAGCTAGGAAATTCTTCTCCTTTGCATTTCTCTTAAGGGTTTTCAGGGAGCTTTGAGGGTTGACAAAAGCCAGATGCTCTAGGCCTCAGATACCTGGAAACATCTTGCCCCCTCTGATCTCTGTTGTGGACAGGGCAGAGACCTCAAGCAGATCTGGTGTATCCTAGACCTTCTTCATGTTCCCTATTAAAATGTCAACACACCTTCCTCCCACGCAGTGCTGTACATCCTTCCTCTCACATCTGTTTTGCCCTGCTGGGCTCAGGAGCTTATGTCTTCCCTAGACCTTTTGAGTAACCTTCCCAAGTAACCCTGCTGAGATGCATAAGACTCCTCCTTGCAGCCCCTTCTTTCTCATGTATTTCGTACCTCTCCTGAGCCAAGCACACTGTGTTCCCATATTATGAGAGAATAATTGCTTTTCCACAGCTCACATCCATGCTATTTTTTTCTCTTTTGCTTTACAAACTACTCTCCTAGAGAAATATGTCCCTGCACGAGAGCATTAGATCGACTTTTTAGATCAAATTATCCTTCTGTTCTATAATACCATCCGTAATTACTCTCTGTAACTTTGCTTTTGCTAGTGATCGCAACCATCAGGCAATTTTCACACATCTCGCCAATAGAACTCAAGAACAAGCAAATATTAGAGTGAGTGTGAATTTATTTTTATTTATAAATTGCTTAACATAGAAAAAAAATGCTACAAGTTCCGAGCACTTAGCAAATTACTGACTTGAAATAGATTTTGCAAAATTTGCCTGTGTTGTTTTCTCCTTGCAAAAAGGGGAGGGAAGGGGTGCAGAGGGAAAGGCATACGTGCTTAGATGCTGGAAAGACTGGAGAGGAGCTGAACAAACCGTGGCAGATTTCATAGTGTAGAGATGCTTACAAATGTCTTGAGTTTTCAGTACAGTGAGATTTCTCAGTCCCTCATAAGTTTAGGCACAGACTCAAGATATCAACATGAGAAAGGCAAGCGTGACATTTCACCTATTCATGTGTGTCTGAACTGAGTCTCCCTTAGTTTCTCAGTAGCTTCACCTGGCAGCTAATCAGTTACATCCAACTCTGATTTGTTTTGGAATGATTTTTCCCCAGATTTGTGTCACTTCCCACAAAATTTCAGCCAGAGATCTGGCCAACAGGGATCTCAGCTCTGAATTAGCCCAAGTTCAGTTGAAAGTGTAGCAGAAGAGAAAAAGAAAGATCCAACAAAAAGCCCTGCTTTTGACTCCATCCCAAACTGTTCAGTTCCAGAACTGAATCCAAAACCAAACTTTGCAGTTCAGACCCATCTGCCATGAGCCTTGGCTCACAGGTGGAAGCCTGTAACCTGCTGCCAATGAGGGCATGTTTCATGAGACTGCACTGGGAAGACTCAGGTGGCAGAAAAAATCAGTGTCTGTGTTGTCCAGATGCAACAAGCACCAGCTTGCTTGTATGGAAAGTGGACACTGGGACAAGCAGGAAAAAATCAAGACCATCACAAATGACTACAGCAGTGGGTTTTGTCATTTTGGCCAGACTTTTCCAAGCCCAAGGGGACCAAGAGCCTGTCTGTCTTAAATGGGCTTCTCTTGATATCAGCAGTATGGATTATCAAGGCTAATCTTAGATTTGCACTGGGCAGTCATGGGGAAGTTACAGGAAGGGGAGCTTCTGGCGAAGAGAAAGGTCCCAGTAGTGGATTTTGTTCATGCTAAACGTCAAAAAGAGAGCATACCACGTGACTTTTGACACGCTTTCTTTCAGCTACCAAGTTGCACTGCAGATCAAATACTGGGTTTTCTCTTCCTGGATGTTTTAAAGACTCAGCTCAACAAATCTGTTAGTGATCTGATCTTGTCTTGGTGATGGTCCCAGGGAAGCTGGTTTACATGATCCTCAGAAGGCCCTTCCAAACAAATTTTCTATGATTTTTGTAGCACAGGTATAGCCTCCTCAGTTTGGTTTCTGTATAAAAGGCAGGTCTGAATAATCTGCCTCATCCCTCAGAATTCCCAGCAGCAAAGTGAATCACAAGCTCACAGGATAATTTGGGATGCACAAGACCTTTGAAGGTCATTTGGTCCAACATGCTGCTTAGGGTAGGGTCAGCTTAGACTAGGTACCAGTACAGCAGTGTGAGGAGTGATCACGGGCAAAGGTCACCTCTATTCACAGGGTTTACTTATGCTTCAGGGAAGCCTGGCAAACATGTGGTTCCTAAAGTATCGTACACCTCCCCCTAAAATATTTTAGTATTCCACAAATCAAAAGAGAGATTGAAATACCATTTACTTCTTAGCTTCACTTCTAGAGGAAACCCCTATAGTAATGAGGCATTAAAAAGAAATCTAAAAGGCACTCAGGGAGATACTGGGTCTCTCCCCCCATCCAGAAGCAGAACTCCTTGCAACCATGGCAGTTCAGACAGAAATTGCCCTTAATGCCCTGTGGAGAGAGAGGCCCCATAGTACCTCCAAGCAGCCTTTTCAAGTGTTTCATTCTCCTTCCTATCATGATACTTCCCTGTGTTTTAACTTAGTCTCACCTCCCATAGTACAAAGGAATGGCATCTTTCCCTCTTTTTCACACATCGTTGGTAGGTTACTATCACATTCATCTGCAAGCCCTGCAAGGCAGGGGCACAGCCTCATGGATGCGTGTACAGCATCTAACACAACTGGGCAGGAATCAGAGCCTTTCCCTTTGTATCATGTTTGTAAGACCCAACCTGCACCAATGGATGCACTGACCCTGTAAAGCAGGGAAGTGTCATTTCGAAGATGAGAAAATGAAGCAGAAAGACAGGCAGCATAGCAGCATGCCAAAGTTCACACACAAAGTCCGTGCCAGGCCTGGGAATCAGGCCTCAGTTGAGCATCTTAATGTTCTCTCCTCTCCTTTTGGCACTGCTGGGATATAAAATAATAATAATCATGAAATGTGCCCAGACACTAAGAAGATCATCACCTTAATTCAAATAATAGAAATAGCCAGCATCTGTGTAATACAGAATCAAAATGGTATATAATGGGGAGAACAAGATGTAGCTTAGAGTTTAAAAGTAATTAAAATTTCCTACCTGAGTTTCTTTTGCTTAATGTACTTCCAAAAAAATGTTCAGCTGCTTGCAAATGCCTGACCCTAGGAGCGCAGGTTTCAATGCAATGGAAAGGCATACATTGGCAGAATGACAGCAACTGAACAGCATCTCATCTGGATCCAAAAATGTAAAGAAAAGGAAATACTCATTATTCTAGAGGCTCAAAGACAATTTCAATCCATTTTAACTCTAACAGGTCCCCCTGTGGCCTCTTAAAACCTACTGAATTGAAGCAAAGTAGTGTAAGCAGCAGAGTTTCATCTTCAAAGGTGCAGTGAAAATATCCAGGTTGACAGGAGGGCTCAGTTCAGGAGGTTTTGTGGGGTTCCGCTGTGGACTTTTAACAATGCTCTTCCACAGCACCTTTTATCTGTGGATCTCACTGCACTTTAAAGATACTGACTGATCTCTCACCATGTTTCTCCTGGGAGAGGTGTATTATTATCTCCATTTAATTAACAGGGAAACTGAGGCATGGCAAGAGGAAGTTATTTGCTTGGCTGTTCACAGTGCACTGGTGGAGAGGAGACAAGAGCTGGCATTAGATACAAGCTCTCTTGATGATTTAGGTGTCTCTACTCATTTTTTTCTTCTCTGCTCCTGCTTGCCTCTTCAGCTGCAGTTCCCCCCAGCCCTGAGTTGCCAGATGCCCTGGGGGATGTGAGGGGTGTGCTGAGCCAGGCGGTGATCACAGCAAAACAGGCACCAACCCTGCTCACTCATTCAGAGCAGTTCTGAGCACGTAGAGATAAATCTCACTGGCCCAGACAAGACTTCATAGCTCAAACAGCCCTATTCCTAAGCTACTAAGTCAGGATTTGCAAATGAATAAAGCAAAAATGAAAGAAAAAAGTCTCCTCCTTCTTCCCCTGTTACTCTAGCGCTGCACAGTACAATTGCTGTGCTAGAGAAGTATATGAATTTATTACAAATTTAGAAAAAACTCCAGTCCCAGACTGTAAAGTGTAGCTGTACGGGAAGCTCTTGGCATTCACTGTGCACCTCTACAGAACCTCTTTCTCATCCCAGAGTCACACCTTTTTTTTTTAAGTTTTATGTGCTGTTATTCCACATACTCATACAGACATGAATAACGATGCATAAATAAATGTTTATGTCACTCTCCAAAAGACAGTTAGGAGAAGCCCTTAGAAGAGAGAATTACTACTGTCACCCAAGCAAGGACTTCCACTTAGCACCTTTTCATGGTTATTCAAATATCAGCAGGGTAAACTGTAGTAAGATCAGCATATTGAAGCCCACATATTACCCTTGCCCTCTGAGGCATTCCTGGTAGGAGCCAGCAGTACTCCAGGCACATTAAAAGATATTTTCTCATGCTTGGTGCCCCACTTGTACAGAAATGATGGTTGCTAGCTCAGATCCCAGCAGTTCAGAGAGGTTTTTCTGATTGCACTTGAACACATAGATGTTCGCGTTCATGGGAAAAGGGGAGTGGAAGGAACGTCCCCTCAATTTACCTTTATTCCATTGTTCCCCTCGTAGCTTTCAAGGGTTAT
Organism: Climacteris rufus; assembly: GCA_013398175.1. Taxonomy (NCBI): domain Eukaryota; kingdom Metazoa; phylum Chordata; class Aves; order Passeriformes; family Climacteridae; genus Climacteris; species Climacteris rufus. The sequence goes on along the minus strand of VZRZ01006181.1, from coordinate 1,157,494 downwards.
AACTATATTTAGGCTGACAGCAGAGCCTACGCTGTGCTCTCCATGTGGGGGTTGATACAATTTGATGGTGTCCTTTTGAAGACAATCCCACTGCAGAGGCCTGGCGGCTCTGGCAGAAGAGCTCTGGAGAAACTGGATCTAAGCTGAGGGAAAGCAGGAGGCTGGGGTAGGGGGAATCTCTGACTGAAGTGTGTTGTCAAGTAGAACAACAGGGAGACAGTCACACAGTTTTAATAGTCTCTAACATAGATGTGATTCAAAGGACCAAAACCAGGAGTCTACTTACTCTATTTTGTTATAGGGGAGAAACAGGTGCCCCCAGAAAGGAATTCAGGATTCCTGAGGTAATTGCATAAATGTTTTGTAACTCACTAATAGCAGTCACAACCCAAAAGTTCATGTTTGAAAGACAGAGGTATCTTTGTTTTTATTCCTTAAGAGCAGCCAAACTTAAAGAGGCCTTGACCCTTTTCCAAGGAACAAGACGTCTGTACTCTCTCCCACACAGGGCTGCCTCTGAGGCAATGCAAGTCCAGTTCTCCCCCAGAGCTGCAGGGAAGATGATGCCAGTGGACACTGGGGGCTGCTAAGACACTCTGGCTTCAGCTGGAAACTGTCTCATCCTGCCTGTTGGTTGGGCTCACTATTTGCTAAATGGAATGCATAGACCCCATGTTGATCATAATTAATGGACGTGCTGTAGGGTTTTTAAGTGGCAAGTGCCTGTTCTTTTGGAACAAGAGGACCTGAGATTTATCACTGGTGCTGCAATGAAGATGGAAGTCAACATGATGTACAGTGTAGAGACCATCAAAAATTATTCCTGTGACCATGGATTCATTGAATTACTTAACGTCCTCACACAGAACTCTGGAGTTTAATAATGCTAATGGGGTACTTTGAGATCCATGCACAGGAGAACTGAAGGAGGAAAATGATCATTATGTTCTCCCACTGTCATCTGCAGGTTTCAAAATATATTACAGTCCTTCAGTAATTGTCACAATGCCCCACTAAGTCAATATTATTATAATAGTTTCATAAGTGCAGAGAGACTGATTCTGATCTCACATGGATCCAGTCACAAAATCATATCCCAGAGAAAACCTTGTCTCTTGAATTTCAGAGCTATGTGAGCACTGGGTTAGAAACTTCTCCTGCAGAAAATTAACCAGCTTTGTTCACAAAGGACCAGATTATAGAACTGTAATGTTGCCTCACATGCATGGCAAGCCTGGCCCACCAGCTCCGTTGCATTCATGATGCTTTACACCACAGGTCCTGCCTCCCAGCAGAACTTTGGCAATTCTAGGCATAATTCTGGGGCTCTTTCAGAAGTGGACTTGGAGCCTGACCCAGGGGCTCACAATTCAAAGCAAAGCTTCCTATTTACATCACTGTGAATGACGAGAAAACCCAAACAACTCGTTCAAGATTGCACAATGGTATCAGTAAAACTGCTCAGAACGACAGCTGCATCCTCACAGATAACCCTTCCCTCTCTGTGGTTTTGGACTGATGTCAGTGCATGAGGCAACATGGTACATAGCTGTAAGCAGGACAGGGAGTTAAAAATTTGATTTCTGAGAGTTACGGGAGGTCCCTCATCAAAACTTCCACCTCGGTGGATGCCCTCAGTACTCATCTCCATAAAAATGGGGAGAAAAAAGCAATCTTGTATTATACATTGCTTTGAGATTCACAGATAAAACACATTTTCTAGAGCTCTGATGCTTTGTTAAAAAATTTATAGCATCATTTTCCCTTCTGCCCTGCATTCCACTAACCAAAATTCAGGGGTTTGTGAATGCTTGCAGGGGAATCAGGAACTGGAAATAAGTATTTATTTTATGATATCTTATTTATTTGCATTAAAGAATGCATGGACTCGTATTTTCTTCCATGCAGGGGAAATCAAACAAACCACAGAGTTGCTTTGCTTACAGCATCAAACTCTAGGCTTTTCCTTAGGGTCAGGCTACCAGCTGCTTGAACAGGCTGTGCTTCAGCTCCCTTCTTTCTCCATACTTGTGTTCAAGTTACATTCTCTCTCTCTTTCACGTGCATACACACCATCCCTATTTTTTCAGAGCCAATTGGAGCTGTCTTTCCTGAGTGGCTAAAGTGTGCTTGTATGACCTCTGGCTTGGAGAGAAGCCTGCTGTCATTTCATAAGAGACTTTGATCATTACTCTAGAGTGAAAAATGAAATTTAACTCAAGCTACAATGGCACTGGTGATTCTCAAGACCTAAAGCAGTGCCAAAGCTACCCAGTACTCTGCTTCTGAGAGCATATACCCAACAACATGAATTTTGCACTTGAATTGCTGCAAGCCTTCTTAGGAGAATTTCTTCACAGCAGTTCAAATGTTTCTCTCTGTGGCTCTGGCAGATACACAGGGAATTTTTCCGAGGTGCTCTGTTCTGAGTCTTCTCTGTTAACTTACAGGGCATGCTTTTGCACCCAACAACACCACTAGTAAGTCAGCTATGGGAGGATGAAGGATATAGAAAAGAGGATGACTTGGGAATTGTTTAGTTTTCTTTAACACAAGGTGACTGAGTGCAGCAGAAGCAGATGGTGGCAAGATCTGAGCATTTCAGAGGCAAGAAGAAAATGATATTGACGGTCTCTTATGACTTACTGGAACTTAACTCTACACCTAAGATTGTGAACTCTAGAGAGAGCACCACAGGAGAAAGGGGAGGAAGGAAAAGCAGAAAAAAGCTAATAGAAGCAAGGAGATACATTTGGGAGATGTGGGAGAGGCACCAGGGGGAAAGGATGGGTGAAAGCAGCATGAAGGAAACAAAAACTGAAAGGTGAAACAAAGGGGGAAAAAAAAAAAGAATGTAGAAAATGTAAGAAAAGAGTTTGACCAAATAGGGAGAAAAAAAGCCAGTCAAGAGAACAGGGAATAGGAAAAGAAGGAAGCAGGCTTTTACCCAAACAGATAAAAATTTAGAATGCTGCTTCCTACATGAAAAACAAAAAAACCAAAACAAAACAAAAGAAAAAAAAACACACAAACAACAACAAAAAAATCCTTGTTCAGAGATGGGTTGGAACATAGCTATGGATTAGAATTGAGCTCCGGAATAATCAAGCTCCTCAGAGCTAGTGGCCAATTTTGAAGACCCTGACAGCACCGGCCCTTCTTGCTGCACAATGAAGAATTGCTGTGTCCAAGAGCACCATCAAGCGGTGAAGGGAAAAGGATATTAAAGCAGTCAAAAGGCTCTTTTTGGTGCATAACGGAGAACTACATAGAGCATTTCCTTTCTGAGTAGTATCCTTCGCACAGAGAGCCCTACGTCTCATCACGGAGCAGATTAAAGGAAGCGATAAAGGGCTGCACAGCCAGCTGTTGCATGCACAGCACATTCACGGGGATTCTGATTGCAGGTGGAGAGGTGGGGGAAACAAGGTGGGAATGGACCAAAGAGGAAACAGAAGGATCAGTGACAGAGCAGGGAAGTAGTGGCTTTAGAGAATGGAGAGGGAAGGAACAATCTGGAGGTGTCTGGGGTCAAGTGTGACAGCAAGGGGGAAAGGTGGGAAGGAGCAGCAATTGTGGGGGTCACTGGCTGAAACCAGTGTGATCACACACGTCACAGGTATTCACAGAGGGCTCAGGAAAATCAGAAAAGCAGCTCAGATCTGGGCACCTTACTGGGGAATTACCTCTCCACAGCACTAATCAGCCTTCCCTAAAATTGCAGTATTCATGACTGCTGGTGCTGTGCCCAGCACGGCTTTGGGAAGAATCACATAAGGGATAGTTGTGAATAGGTCAGAGTGTAACAAGCCGATGATGATGGATTTTTACAAAGGAGTGGATGTGGCAAAAGCAGTTTGCGTGTGTGTGTCTGGGATGCAGGAGCATGAACCTGACACAGATATCAATAAGGAAATTGTGATTAATATAAATGTGAAGTCTCAGTAAATGTTGGTGCTAGAAGCAGCGTACTGACCATTGCTACTCTTCTGCCAGTTTTCACACACAGATCTCAAAATGTTAATTAAAAACAAACAAACAGGCAGATCAGCATCACTTTCTTTATTTTACACCTTGATAAACAGAGACACGGAGAAACAAATCTTTTGCCCAAAAAGCATAACCAAGGGCATAATTTCAATGCCTTGGGCTCTACGATGAATATCCTGCACAACAGTCCATGCTGCCTCCACACAAGGAGGAAACATTTCAGCCAGGCACAGACAACTCCCTTTAGGAAGCCTTTGGAGGTAAGAAGTTACAGTGAAGGAGAGATGTGGTAGAGTCCAGGCAGACAAACGAGATGAAATGGTAGGCTGAAGGAGATGTGATAGTTGAGCATGGTCCACACAGGAGGGACACCACCAGGCTCACAGTGAGCACAGGCAGGGGAAAAGGGAGCAATGTTAATGATGGAACTTGTTTGAAAGGCAGAGAGAAGAGGAAAATGGGCTCAAACAGCAGTGAAAGAGCAGCAGCTGATGAGGCAAAAGTCACATCAGGAGCTGAAAGAGAGAGAGTGAGAACACCCGAGGAAGACTGCCTTGGTCAATAGTGCTGAGAACCATGGGGAGGTCACAGAAAATAACGGGGGGAAAAGGAGGGTTTCTGTTGCCTTACTTTTTACTGTTAAAAATAGCTAGTTCTATACTAGCTAGTTTCAGGGCTATTGTTCTGTAAACATAGCTATGTTATTGTAGAATTATCTTGTATTCTTTTTCCATGGACACAGATCCTTGATGGACATTTCCCTTAACCACTGGAATTGAAGGAGGAAGGATTGAATTCTTCCAATGAATAGTGATTTCTAAAAGTGTATATAAGAATTAAAGAAGGTGGGTCTGGCCCCCCTTCCTTCCTTTCCTCTGAACTTGAACACAGCTGTTTCTGACTCTTTTTTTTTTTTTTTTTTCAAGTTCAGAGGAAAGGAAGGAAGGGGGGCCAGACCCACCTTCTTTAATTCTTATATACACTTTTAGAAATCACTATTCATTGGAAGAATTCAATCCTTCCTCCTTCAATTCCAGTGGTTAAGGGAAATGTCCATCAAGGATCTGTGTCCATGGAAAAAGAATACAAGATAATTCTACAATAACATAGCTATGTTTACAGAACAATAGCCCTGAAACTAGCTAGTATAGAACTAACTATTTTTAACAGTAAAAAGTAAGGCAACAGGTTTCCTCTTACAAGAAAGTAAAGAAAAAAAAAGGAAGTGGACAGTTTGCCACTGAAGCACCAATATGTTCATTATAACAGAGATTTCCATTGAATAAGACCTATCTTGTGTCACCACCAAGCACAGCTAGCTCAGTCAAATATGAACTTCAAGAAAGACTCTGGCACTTTGCATAACTTTGTGGGCCCCTTAAGTTCACTGTGGATTTTTTGTTGGGGTTTGTTGGTTTGGGTTATTTTGTGTATGAAGGTTTTTGATTATTATTACTATTATTTTCTTTCTAACTCTTATCTTCAAATGGCTCCCATTTAGAATGCCTCTTCCTAGACTCTGCCTTTGGGCCTGTTCTTTTCTTTGGCAAGGTAGAATCAAAGCCCCTGGGGAACACTGCCATCTCAGCCACAGAGGAATTCTGCTATGGTGGCTGTGGGATGATGCAGACTTCTCTGAAGCACTGAGACACACGGAGAGGTCTTTTTGCTTGTCTCATTAACCAGAATGCCTTTGTAACTTCCAGCTGCCTCAGAGCAGTGCTGAGGTCAGAAAGGGGTGCAAATAGAGATTTCCAGGATGTGGTTGCACATGGCAGGCAAAGGAAGGAGAGAAATATGTTCTCCAGTGGGCTTCAGAGCCTATTTAAAATGCAATAATTAATGAGTCAAATATTTCCTCAAATCAGACTCTTGAGTCTCAACTTCCCATCATGTCTATTCCACACAGCACCAGTAATTTTCCTTTCCTCCCTCTTCTGTTGAGGTGATTAATAATTAATTATTATTAAAAGAAAAAGGCTGAGGGAACCCACTTCCAGTTTTGCAACCAAAAGACTCAAACCGACACTAATTTTAATCCTCATCACTTTTCATCCAGCTAGGCAAAATCTGGACTTATGGCAGAAGGCTGTGCATCTGCTCCTCACTGTGTCTAAAGCTAATGGGACGGGGAGGGATGAGGTAATGCAGCAGATTCTCATGAGCTTTGGAGGGAGCTCGTATGAGGCAAGGCAGAAACGAAGAGGTCTTCACTTTTGGAAAGCCCTTTTGAAAGCTTGTTGGAGGAACCATAGCAGAACTGACTGCTTCTGACTTCTGCTAATACCCCATGCTGAATATTAATGATAAACATAATAAAATATGTATACAGTGTAATAGGAATAAAAACGCATATGTAGCGCCACAGATTTATAATACTGCTTTACATACACATTCAGACAGCTGAGTAGCTGTGGTGAACACAGAGCCTGCTGCAGAGAATAAAAAGAAGTTACCTGCTCAAGATACTTATTCATGCTTATGCCAGACTTTTCTCACGTCTGCTGCACAGTTTTCAGGTCCCTTTGCTTTCCAGTTCCCAGTGTGATTACACTGTCTGGACAAACTTAATAGCTTAATCTGTACCATTGTCCTAGCCCCTGGAAGTATTTAAAGATGAGGAGAAGTGGGTGGATAAGGAGTAGATTTGGTGGTGTTCCTATCCCATAAGAGATTTCACTATCAACAAACCAAAGAATTGGAATGGCTTAAGTCTCTCCAGCAGATGACCTACCTTCACTCCTACCCTACAGGTGGGTGCATTTCATCCTTTTCTCCACCCTGGATCTGCACAGAGCAGTTCCCAACACCCAACAGCATCAGCTAGACATTTCCCTATTCATAACATGGCAAATGGAAATATGTCCTGTTCTAAGCCCTTAATAGTCACCAACAGTCAACATTAGAAAAGCCTGAAAAGAACCCAAAGTTTGGAAAGTCAAGATGACAGAAGATAGGTGGTAAGCAGGTCAACATAGCCACCTTTTATGGTCCCCAACAGGGATTACATCAAATTTTAGGCCATTGTACCAAAAAATCGACACTATTTTTTTTCCATCTGTATCATTTGGTCTAACAAAAGAATTTGTATTTCCCTGTAAACTATCTTGCTTATTTTACATAGCATCCTTTCTTCTCTTTCAACTCTAGTCCCTTTCTGCCATTCTTTTTCTGCATCTTTCGTGTTTCACCCATCCTAGTTCCTCCTTTCACTAATTTGCATTGCCAGGACTGAAAACCACTGTTTATTTGTGTGGCCCTGAAATAGTGATGCTTTCCAATTAGAACTATCGAGAAAACTTGGGGTTTGTTGGTATGGGACTGCTTGCCCTTAGACACTGCAATAACACATATGCCACACAGAGTTCCTCTGTGGTGTGGGCAGCAGTGGGCTTGGCCTCTCTCTGTAAAGGCACTTCCTCTGTGAGGGAAATACACATTTTTAGCACTGCTGAAAGATTAAAAGAAGCAGCAGAATGCTTCCCACAATACTCCTCTCTCACCCAGCTGCTTCCTAACTCTTCCTACCACACCAATCTCTTCGATTTCTTGCAGTGAAAGCTCTTTGCACACTGCTTTTCTTATCTATACCCATTACCTTTCCCTCCGAAGGCAAAGGGAACAAGAAGGATTCTGGAGTTAAAACAGCCACCATACACAAAACAAGAAAACACTTTAAATCACTGGAAGGAAAAGAGTCATGGTTCAAAAGTGCTGTGAATTCAGCAATTTCCTCCTCTTTAGAGGAACATCTCATTAGAAGAGGAGCATAGAGCCAGGGAGTAGGCTTGATGATTCTGGATGAGAGCTTGTGGGTACTACCACAAGCCTGTTGGATGTACCAGGACAAGACACTTCACTCTCTGCACTCTGTTTTAATCTTATCTCATGATTTCTTGAAGCAGAAATGGCCTCAACATGTATAAATGACAAGTGTTAGGCAAAACATGCAGAGTGGTAGTAAAAGTAATGATTATGGTAATAACATAATGCAGGCAAAATATCTTTACATGTGTTTACAAATAACAACACTCTCCGTCAAAGTATTTGAGGCACCTCCTGCTCTGTAGGGTGAAACTGTTCATCAGATAGGCTGTCTCCAGGGGTCTGACCTGAACCACTGAGCAGCTTCAGCTGGGAATTAGACCCCCTTCTGGGACTTAAAGCTCTGGAAATTATTTAAAGTGCTTGCAAGCAAATCCATGGTGCCTATCAAACAGTTCCCCAGAGAGAGTAGAAACAGGGGGAAAATTCTTCCTGTGGAGACTCTGACAGTGATCTTGAGAAAGCACCACAGGAAGCAAACAAGTCCTCACCTAAACGCAGCTAGAGTTGTCTATTTCCATTTCCTGCTCTGATATTCAGCACCTTTGCTTGCTACCTCTCGAAAGAGCTGTCAGCACAGGTGGCTCACAAGGGAGATGCCTTTTTAACTGAGTCTGTCCACAGACTCAGCACTTTTATAGTAATTTCATTATGAATGGTTATTTGTGATTATTTATTCATTCCCAGGTTATTTATGCCAGAGGAGTATGGTGCCCATCCTACAAAGCATTTAAGTTACTGAAGCTCAATGAGTAACCAAACTTCTTACCCAACTACAAGATTAAGTCTGCATGTAGGATCTTCTGCTATAACAAACAAGTCAAGGAAAGAGGCACCTGCTGTGAACTGTCCTCCTCCAGAGGTTACTGCCTAGTCCACTCTGCCAACTTTGAGGCCTCCTACATTTATTCTTTAAGAAGAACTCACCCATTTAGACTGAAATAGAGGGGAGCAAGGAAACAAGCAGCTCAGCTGGCAACTCTTTGAGGGATGGCATCACCAGCACTATGGAGGCAGATATCAGCAACTGCAGTATCTTCCACTGATTCAGCTGTTTGCAGGATCATCCATTGCTCTGTGCCCTCAGCCCAGCCACCGAGTAAAATGTGTTTACTGAAACAAGTGTCACAGCAATAACTTGATCACTTCACACTGGGAGCCTGTTAGTGGGACTCATTAAGTTTTTAAAATTTCTTTAGCTACCTCTAAGTTGGCTCAGGGCAAATGCCTCCTTGCCTTGTGTAGACTATCAAGCTTATCCCTCTGATGGGGAGGTCACCCCAAGAGCACAGGAAAAAAGCATTTTCCACAAAAGAGGGAAAAGAAGCAGTTCATTCAACCAGCCTGTAAATCATTTGCACTCAACTGGTACAAGTTTCTTGTGTAAACCAGGTGTTAGAAAAACAACCTTTGCCCTTAATTAACAAAGATGAATTCAAACTGGAGGAGCAGGTGAGTGTGGCACCTAAGCTGCTAAGATCAGACAAGCTCAATAGAAAAATCTATGCACACAAGATACACCCAGCGGGATACACACAGAGAGCCCCGAGAACACAAGATGGAAGAATTTCCATCATCAAAGCAGAACATCACAGGCAGCTGCAGGCAGCCTGAGGGCAGGACACAGTTGCTAAGCAACTCTTCCCTGGGTTGGATGTCACACACACCCCCAACCCCAACCACACCGGGTACATAAAGTATATTTTGCACTGGGGTTTCAATAACAAAGCAATTAATAATTGGGTAGTTTTCCAATGCTCTCTTCAAGCAAAGCCAAGTACCTTGATTCTGTGATTCTAACCAAAAGTCCCCTTTCAAAAACATACTGGCCTTCTGTAGTTGGAAGTGGTATTTGACTGGACCAGTTGCTCATGGCATAAATAGAGACATCAGGATGAAACAGATGGGCAACATACACTGGTGCAGACAATTAAGTGTTTTAGCCTGGTAGTGTTTTACATGTGAGCCCAACAACAAGAAGTTCAGAAATAAATAGATAGGCAAGTAATAGAGAGCTTGGTTAGAGAAAGCCTACTCAATTCCCAAAAGAACTGTAAGCTTTATTTTTTCCTCTTTTTGTAAGAAATCCTCTTTAAGATTAAAGGGTAAAACTATAAGAGGATCAATATCTTGAAGAAAGCAGAAATATTTTAGGACACCCCACCTTCTCTCTCTCTCTCAAGTATTTGGATCCTGGGGCTATCCATCTGCCCAGGAAGCTGAGAGTAGATGGGTATCTTGCAGAGACCAGTTCTTGAAGAGCTGAGAACTTTGAAGGGATGGTGACCTCACAAAGCAAAAATCTGAAAGAAAAATCTACCTACAAGAACTTGAGAGTCTCAGTTCAACTGGCCTGGGAAGCCAGAACCACCTAGCTCAGCAGAAGAGCTCTAGTCAAAAGAGAAGTTATCAAGGACACTGACAGCACATAATGGCTTGAGCCATACTGACCAGGCAGCAGATCTGTGCCTTGGTTCTGCTGCAAGCTTCTGCAAAGCTCATGCCCCACTGCAGACCATTTCTATTCCAGTGATAGAGTGTTGCCTAAATGGACGAGAATATCCTTATGAAACTTTTCAAAACAGGTCTTGCCACTGGTGTGCATTTTCAATGCTGCCCCAGCCTAAGTCATGGAAGGATTCCCATGGCTACAACAGCTTTGTAGCTAACACAACCCAACACATCATGAGGTACTTAAAAATGCCTTTCACTATAGGGAGCAACTAAGACACAGGTGACCAGATTCCTGAAAGCACAGGCAGCAACTTGGCTCTTTCAGGGAGAGGGAAAAGTGGTGACTGCCCATGCAAGCCTCAAATTATTAGCATTCATTCCCCTGACCCTGGCAGAACTGAGATGTATTTATACTTGTATAGAGCAAGTTTTATCTAATGCTCTGTAACCACCACCAATTCTTCCATTCCACCCCAACCTACTTTTGCTGGAATGTTTCTCTGTAATTATTCACCACTGCTCATAAGTCCATTGTGCCAGGCACAAGAAGTGCACAGAGAGACACCAATGGGTCATCAAAAACAAAGACACAAGTATTTGGTATTATTAATCTAATTCTACAGACAAGCAGCTGTGGTTCTAGGATCCTTAATCAGATGCTTATGGCCTTTTGGAATGTCCATGGAAGAATGGGACACATTCCCCATACTGCCTGAATGGCAGAGGAACATTTTTTCCCCATGCAGGTTAGATTATTATTCCTAAACTGAGTTTCTGTGAAGCTCCAGACATGTTATTAATTAGGTGTTATCCATTAGAAAGCTATCAGGTCTTTTGTTTCGTGTTCCAGTGGGCCAAAGAGAAAGTCAGGGACTACTCTAGGCACCAGAACTCAAGGGAATGACTATCTCCTGTCCTCTCACTTTTGTGGTATCTCGAGCAAGAGGAACATATCTCAGCAAGCCTTTCCTTCAGCAGTCGCTTGCAGTTGCCCATCAGGGTGTTATGTGAGCCTGGGCCTCCAAGAGATTTCTCCAGGTGGCAGTGCTTTTGTCAAGCTCCACCTTTGTGACAAAGGATTTATGGCTTTGCCCAGCTCCAGAAGTTTTTGACTTCTACCACAAAGATTTATTCTACCCCTTCAGGAAAAAACAGCAATGTATGTGGACAGCAGGCAGACAGCTTGGAGATAAACAAAATAGCATATTTCAGCTGAAGCTTTTGTCCCTCCTTTTCATTTTTACACAGAAGGCTCTGGAGAGGAAAGAAAGTGAACAGAAAAATCCACAGGGAGAGGAACATGTGTGGGGGGAGGAGAGGTGAAAGGAAACAAATTAAAATGACAGATAGAAGTTGTGTGTAATAGTGCATTATTTATAAAGACAAGTTCAGCTGAAAAACATTCCTGTCCAGGCAGGAAGAAAGGAAATAACTCTTTTTATTTCACTACATTCATTAGTTGTTATCATCCCAATCCAAGTGCCAGATGCGCTATCTGCAAAACAACCAAGGATTGTGGGCACAGCTGACCATGCTCTGCATGGAACATCTATGGCTTGCAGGTCAAGATTACAAAAGAAAGTCAAAACATTTTCAGAATTCTCCAATTCACATTCAAAATCCTGATACGGGAGCAGCCTTCAGAGTATAGATCTTGTTAGGTGAGCCCTAGGGAAGTCCAGCAAGAGCAACATTTTGTCACATTAAGCAACATTTTGGGACCTCTTCAGTGATCTTCCAGGGTTACTTTTCCAGAAGCGCTGCTACAGAGGAGGAAAGTTGCCAGGTAACACTGGGGATGTTCCAAAGAGTCAAGCCCCACGTTTTTGTTTGTATCTCACACAGAGATAGGAGAATTCCCCAAAGATATTGCCAGGCCAGGAAAGGGATACCTGCCTTGGAGCTGCATGAGCTGTCAGTTTAATAATGCCTTGTTGTCAAACTCCCAATGACAGTTTTCACTCTGTGAAACGTTTTCACTCTCCAATACTCCTCTCTAAAGTCACATAAAGTAATACATATTTTAAAGCTATCCAGTATTTTGCAACAATCCACATGTGTTATACCTGCCCTTTGTCTTCCAAATTTACACTCTTCCAATACATAAAGCACTTGCATTAGTCTGGCCATGGAATTTCTCTGTACACTTGCTACTGCTTATGGTTTCATTATCTGTGAACTTTTTGATGATTTTCCAAATATTCTATTATTTTGCTGGAGATAGAAATTAGACTGAAAAGATAGTTAACTTACAGGATCACTTGTTTTCTGAAGGTCACTGGTTTTCTTAAAAAGAAGGTCTTTCAAGTATCTCCTCAAATCTCTCTGCTTTTCCAGAAATAATTGCCAGTATTGCAGCAAAGTTAACAGCTGTGAGTATCCTAGCACACACCTTATGCTTGTGTGTAAGGCAGCTGATCAGTCCCTCCAGTCTTCAAAGGAACTGCCAATAAACTGCACTCTCTGTCACAGCACACTCATCGTTTTCCCATTTTAGCTGGAACCACTCTGCTACGGCTCCTGCCTTCTCCTTTCAGATCTCTTAGGGTCTGGGATTCCCCCAAAAATGGATCACCTCCTAGTGACATTTGCCAGCTCTGTTCTGAGCCTTTTATGGAGACAGCCTGATGATCTCAGCTGGGTCTAACTGGGACTCTGTGGGTCCTGTAGAGCCAAAGCATTCAGGACAGCTGCCCAGAAGAGCTGACCTACAGCATTATCTTGTTGCAAGCCTCCCATACCTACTCTCTAACAGCTGTTTTACAGTTTGTTCTTTATATTTTCAAACTGTTCTTTTAATTTTTTAATCTTGTTCATGATGCTTTGGGGGGAAAGAGAACCAAATCCTCAATCTCAACCATTTTTCAGCCATCATTAATTTCTTTCCCATCCTCATTTACTAATAGACCTACTTTCTCCCTACTGCTACTTTTTTCCTCTGATCCATTTGTAAAAGCCTTTCTTATTCTACCTTAACCCATTGATTTCATTCTGTATCTCATCTGCCAAGCCCTCAGATGGCATGTTTTATCAGCTAGGAATTCATCTCATTTCTTTCTACTATGCAACATTATCTCAGCTGCCTCACTGAAATTGAAGCATAACAGATCTTCTGCACTCACTTTTATCATCTAAGGCTCTTATTCAGCAAGGTAATGCCACCAGGCTCACCCAAATTGTCTCACTGAGGTCAGACACTGAAAGTTAGAAGGATAGTCTTAAGGCCCTTGTTCATCGATGGGAGGTAAAAGCTCCCTTGCTGCCATTCCGTGAGAAATATATATAGAGAGAGGGGATATATATTGATATATATTATATATTGATGTCTGTTGAGGATAGAGGAAAATTCTCCAAATGAGAGTTTCTTCTGTATTCCTAATCAAGAGATAGTGTGCCTGTCATCCACTCCCTTCCCTCTGCTTACAGAAGAAACCTGCACAGATGCCCTGCTGATCCTTTAAGGTCATCCATCCCAGAGGAACGGAACAAACTACAGAGGACTGGCACAAGGGCTACTAGCAGATGTCAGCTCCATCTTTCTGGCATTTCTCCTTGTGACTGCTGCTCCCAAAACCCAACAAATTCTCCATGGCTCAAACATGCTCTCAGAAGGTGCTAATCCACAAGATGCTCTCCACAGGTGGTAGGGAGAGAGGGGGTTGAGGGGGTGCATATGTCTTAAGCAGTCAATGATATTGAAAAATAGCCCTGCAGGAGGATTAATTATGTGATCTGAAGCAAAGAAAATTGAGCAAAAGTGTTTGAAAATCTCTGCCACTCTCCTGTCTTCCCCACCACCTCACTTTCTCATTTGGAAACTCTCAGATGCCTCTCTCTCTCTGGATGTTTTGATAAGGACTTACCTTGTTTCCTTCCCGCCCCAAGCAAGTGTGATTTGATTTGGCTTCTCTTTCCTCCCCTCCCTGGTCTGAGGTGTGCACTGCTGGCTATCTGTTCAATTCCATCTCCCTTGCTTGTTCATTTTCTATACAATTCCTTTACACACCCTCCCTTCAGCCAAATGGATTTTTTTAATCTACCTTGTATTTTAAGTTGTCTTGATATTGTTAGCCTTTGGGCTTACGAGACTGTGTTTTTAATACTTTCCCATCCTCCCTACGCCCCATCTCCAGCTCATACTAGAGGACAGCTTTGCATTCTTTTCTATCAACTCCATAATTGGTTTGCAGAAAGTTCTAGCATCCTTATTAGAGATATGTCAGAACCAATACCATGGGCCTGATTCCCCAGCAATAGAAAGTGAAGAACTACCAGGGCAATGAGAACCATTTATCACCTGCAAGGGCAGATTGAAGTCACTACAGCCAAAAAACTGTTTGAAATTATGGGGTTGGCCTCCCCTCTGTAACAAACTGAACTGAAAGTCCAGACAGCAGAAATGATTCCAGAGCCAGGCAACATTAAAGAGATTGGGATATTAATTTGGATATGGTGATACCTCCAGAAGATCTCACACTCCTGAGAAGTGGACACTTGGGTCATGCAGACAGTGTTTGCCTGATCAAGTAAAATTCAACCATAACTTTCAGCCCACCACAGACACTTCCCCTCCCCAACCTCTTACATCCAACTGACCACCAGCTCAGGAGCCCATCATTTACATTATTATATTTCTTAATCTCTTGCAAAAAACAAACAAAAAAAAATTGCTGGACACTCAGCATATGGGCATCTCTGATGAGATATTTCTTTGACAGCAGTGGGGTTTTTTCCCCAACAAATGTTTCGGTAATAATAACTAAAAATCCTCATGCTTTGATTCTAAAATACCTGAAATCTTTTCCATTATTTTCTAATTGCTTGATCTGGTTTCTCAGTTTTGAACCTTTTCTTTTTTTTGACAGTGTGTGACCAGTATATAAAACATCCCTTTTTTATTTTTGCCTCACTTCAGTAGTGAAAGTTCATTGGTTATTTGCAGGTACAATTGTTATATGGATGCCACAATGGCCTGTTTCTTTGCCTCATTTAACTCCAACATATTCCGGTTGCGGTAAACCAGAGTATGTAATGTCATTGTCCCAAAAATAACACTTTAGTTTCTCAATAAATCCAAACCAAACTCATTGCAGGGGTATGTCCAAAGAGGTTTACTTTGAACATCAACTGTGGAAATATATGTTGGGATCAGCCAGGGTAGCTCAGTGCCTTTCACTCTGCTGCTTCCAGATAGAAGGAAAAGTGGCCAGCTTCTTCTTCCATGGCTATTTTTGGCTCTCAGGGTGCTAATGAAAATAAGAGCTCCATGTGCCTTACTCTAGGTGAGACGACAAGACTGTTGCCATACATTCACAAATTTTCTAACATTTTGACCCACTGTTTGGTTTCTGTTCGGAAACTTCTTGGTACAGAGACCATACTGAATTAAAATCTGTAGCAATGCCTGGATCTTTCATCCCTCAATAACTCAGAGTCCAAGTTCTCTGGACATGGGAACTGACCCCATAACACATATCCTATTAGAGGAGGTTAGGTTGAAATTTAAGATATCTGTGTAGCCATGATGATTGGAGAATGTCAAAAAATTTTCAAAACATTTCCTAATGAATCCTCATAGCCGATAATGAATCTGATCAGCAACATTTGAACTATCCAGTCATGAAAAAAGCAGCAGTGACTTGACCAGGCTCACATAGTGAGAGGGTGGAAAGGCAGAAGCATCCCAGTTCCTACCCAGTCCCAGATCAGTCTACAGAGGAAGGGATAAGCCAGGCTGTTTGCCCTATCCTGCTTGTTTCAACAGGTTAGAGGGAGCCCCACATCACTGCTTCAGAGTAAGACAACTTTTATTGTCCTGTATCTGCTGGAATCACACTAACCCTCTGTTAATCATGCTGTAACTATGAGATCATGCTTACAGGATCACTTTAAAAGGAAGCCTGTTTCTAATGAGTATTTCATTTTTAAAAAACAAAGCCTTTTTTTAATGGCCTAACTTTTTATCTTAAAATATAGTGAGCCTGATTCACATGGGAATGTCAGGTCAGAAGTTCCACACAAGGGAAAAAAAAATTGCCTCAGAAAAAAAATCTGAATTACCTTTTTGATCCATCATTATACAACCTCATTTTCTTCTGCCCTAGTTTTTTCTTTCCTCTGCTGTTGATCATATCTTCCTTTATTGATATTCCAGTCACACGTGTTATCCTACCCGCTTTCTGTAATGCCAACTAAATCATCATTGTTTTCATGCATGAGATCTTCCTGCTTAGTCATTTCCCATATTTCTTGTGTCGAGACAGTGAGGAAAAGGCTTTGCCCCTTTTCTCCTACACCCTTTAACCTCACTTTCTTTTTTGGTTGCACTCTCTCTTCCTTAATCCTAGTCAAACCTAGAGACACCGTCAGCCCATAGCTCCTGCTCACCTTTGGGTGCTTCTTCACAGCAATTACTCTGCTTTGTGCCTGACTACAACTTAGTTCGGTCCCTATAAACCACATGGTTCAGTCTTCCCTGCTGAGAAATCACCAGTGACCTTCTGTTCCCACTCAATTCTCCTTGTAGATGGCTCTCCAATATCTCCTCTTCTGTCAGCCATCCCAGTCTTCTCAGCAGGGATGGCAATAGGACTTTTGCATCCCCTTTCCTTTTTGGGCAATGCCACCTTTCAGAAACAGAAAGCAGCATGCAGCCCTGCAAGTAGAATAGAATAATTTAGATTGGAAAAGACTTTCAAGATCATTGAGTCTGAGCACAAGTACCTTCATACCCTTTTCTATTGGTCACCCTGCTCACCAAATCCTTTTCCCACTTGGCCTCACATTATGCTTCTGGTTCACTCATTTGCTTTACTTTTCTGCATGACTTCTCCCCACAAGGCTTGGCTCTAAGAGGTTAGAGCAACCAAGACTTTGAATTCTCCATTCTACTGTTCCCTGTGGAGTCAGTAAAGAAACTCAGAGGACACTGAAGATGGCCTGCAAGGATAAACCTTGACACCAAACCTTCCAGAGACTTCCCCAGCTCCATGCTTGTCATTTCATCCAGTTTTGGCTGTTGCCCTCCAAAAATTAGTGATTATTCTCCCCACCACGAATACGACCTTCTGCTACACAGCCACTGCCATTTCTTGTGATTCCCTTGGGACAGTCTCAGGCCCTGTCTTGCAGTCACCCTCCTTTCTCCACCTCTTCCATCTACCCATCAGCTCCTCCACCCACAGTAAAAGGAATTGCATCTCCATGAAACTGCAATTGGAATTTTTAATAGTACTAAAATAATTTAGTCCATACTACAGGTAATTTTATTAACAGTCAATATTTTCTACCCTAAATGACAGATTTATTACAGCACATTATTTTTATTATTGAGTGTAATCATATCCCCATGCTACTGAAATCCCTTGGGCATCCACAGTGCTCTAGCAGTAATAAATAACCAGTGCACACAGAGAAACTTTGCTAAGGTGAATTTAAGGTTGCAGGCACATATCAGTGTTTTGAGTGCATATTTCTCCTCAAGAACATTGGAGTTAACAAGTTGTTTGCAGGCAACAGCAAAAGCAATTCTCATTTCTTACATTTTCAGTCCTACATCACACAAAACCCTAAGTCATGGGGTTCTTCTCCAGCTATTCTGCTATGGACATACTTGTATTGTCTCCCTGGGTTTCCTTGTAGCAGCTTGCATAAGGCAGGCCTAGTTGACAGTGATGTTAGCATATGATCTTCAGTTAACCTTGTGGGATAAGGTAATAACTCCCATTTAAGAAGAGGAACTTTAGCAACATCTTGTCAAGAACTGCTTGTCCAGATGAGCAGACTGATAGCAGCAGCAAGTGGCAATAGACAGGTGTCGTGCATTTAGGGAATTTATATGGGCTAGACAAGCATTGGTTAATCTCTACCAAAATCTATATCTGACAGCACTTGGAGTCACTTGTGGACAGAGCCCAGGGGGCCCCACCACTCCATACTGGAAATATGCATGGCACAGCTGGAGCTGCTATGCTGACCCATCCAAGTTGTCTCCTCTGTCACATCACCCCTTCCACTGAACACTTGTGTAACTCATAAAAATACATATATCTGTGATTAAAATGTGCTGGTACAAAAGTCCATTTAGTCTCTACAATATTATTTGGTCCCAAATGGGAGCAGCCCCCGCTCCCTTCATGTGCACCTGCACAGCATCCCCATGGCCACTGACCAAAGCCAGGGCAAGAGGCAGCTCATGCTGTGTTTGCTCTAAGCTATGCACATGCTCATCAGCCAGCTGACAGGCCACACTGGGCAAGTTACACTCCAGCTCTCACCATCAGCTTTTCTCCCAGTGAGGCCACTCATTTAAGTCTGTCTCTGTAGTCCAGCTACTAATTTCCTTGGTACTTATAGGAACTTCATTTATTTTAACCACCTATCCTGTTAGGAAATTTGGCTGAAATCAGCCAGCTGATACCAGAAAAGATCAGGACTGACAGGTTGACATGCAGGCAGACAGAATGATTGCCTGTCTCAGGCTTGTTTAAGAAGCTAGGATATAGAAAACCACTGGAAATGTAAAAATTTTGATTGAGATGAACCACTCAAACTGCATTCCTACAGAATACCATTTCACTATTTCCCCTTCACTGAAGACTTTAAAAGCAATGCACCAGAGGGCACAGAACTGTTTGTTATCTACTCCAAATAACAACCATTCTGCTTTGTTACCACATTAACCTTCGGTCTTTTCTAGGTAAAAACTTAAATCTCGCAATCAGGGAAGATGAGGTTTATCCGTGGAGGCAGGCTAGTGCAGCATGCAGGAGCGCTCAGACAGCAGGGTACAAGATGCAATTGTCAAACTTAACCTTGTAGGCTGCTAAATACCTTCCAGAGCAGCTGCATGACCTCAGCATCTGGCAAGGTCAAAGCCCTGTGCTGCACAGAGAAACATTGCCTACAGCATGATGCTTGTGTAAATGAGGATTTGTGTGCAACATACAACTGCAAATAAAGCAGTAAAGCTCCTTGCTTATGTTTGGAATGTTATGGTTCTTCACAGTCACACAACGGACTAGAACTACTTGCAACTACGTTCAGCTGTGTTTGCCCTGTGCCGAGACCTCTCCGCCATGGAAGGGTGACCAGGAACTCAAATGCTTTTTCGAAGACACTCAGCCTTGTCTCCTCATTTTCCTAGCTCACTATTTGTAGTGCTTTTTCAACACTTGCATACTATATGCCCAAACTACACAGAGCCTGCAACAGGAGTTGGGCTAGAGATGGCACGTCTACTAGTGTGAAGAAAAGTGTTTTTCCTGCCTTCAGCCCAGTAAAAGTCAAAGCCCTGATGCTACCAGCAGGAAGAAATTCCAAGGGATGGGGTAAAAGAGGCTGTTTAACAGAAAAGGAAAACCAAAACGTTCCCTTTCAAGCCAAGCCTGGAGCAAATACAACAATTGTGTCAAGTGCTGTACATCTGGGGTTCAAGGCCACTGTTCTTCCCCCTGGATCATACTCCTTGGCTGCCCTACCTCTGCCATGATGCATGATAGCTTGTGAGAGCACACCTACAATCTTGCTTCCACTTCATGCCCTTCCAACATGCAATGCATTATAAAGTAATATGGAAATACCCCAAATCCAGCGTTTTTCCCTTTGCAAATCAGAGCTAATACGTTCTGGAACCCTCATTCTCCATGTGTTATTAGTCACCCATGCTGTCAAGAGGAAGAATAATGCAATTTTTAACTTATTTGTTAGTAGACAGTGGCTGGAATTTTTCAAATATTTAATATTTTACAATACCTTCTATGAGTTAAGCACTCAGTTCAGTGGAATTTGGATCTCTAAGCAAATAGGGTCCTTTAAAGAGCTAAGGCATAAAGAGCTTTGAGGTCCTTGAATGAAAGAATCTATAAGAAGTACAAAGAATCATTGGCTACAGAGGCAGAAATTGTCATTATCATCTTATTTTGTGATAGAAAAACCCTGTATAACAATTCAACACATTAGGCATTAACTGAGAGATAAAATACACCCTTAAATAGGAAGCTTCCTTTAGTACAACTCTGAAAACTGCTGAGCTGATGGAGAAATTCCTATCTTAATGCTTTTTGTATTAGATCTTTGGCCCACTGGTGTATTATTCCTCAGAGTGGGATCAGAAAAAAAGGTTCCTCAGTAATGATTGTTCAGCTGTGTAATGTTGATGCTCAAAAGTACTGCACAACACAGCAGAATGCACCCCCTGTTGAAGGGGTTGGATTTGGCTCTGGAGCTGTCTAGGGCAGACAGCTCCCTCTCAGCCCTCTGGTATCTCCTGCAAGCTTAGCACAGTTCATGAAGCCAACAAAGAGGTGGGAGGAAAAGAAAGAAGTGTTACAAGACAGAAAGCAAGAGGAGGACATTTGAATTTCATAAGACAGGTTAACCCCGCAGGGCTGAGAGAAGCAAAAACAACTTATTCTGAATAAACATGATATGGAAATTACAGAGATAGAATTGAGCATGAATTTATCTAGGAAGCTACAGCACAAGTTGGTGTGAGATGCCATCAGGAAAACCCGGTGACAACGGAAGACAAGAGAAGTGATCTTACCAGCCACATCCATCCAAACCTGAGACTCCCTGTTCCCAGAAGCCATACTTTTGGCATGAGAGGTGATGGGATAGTGATGCCCACACTCCAGAGGCAGCTCTCACTATAGTCCCTTTGCTCAGCCACCAGGCTGAAACACGTCCTCAAGGAGCACATTGCAAGCCCTGTGTTTGCCATCTCCTGGATCCTGTTGCCAGTGGGAATGCTAATTCACGCACTCTGAAAGGGTGGTGGGGAAATGTTAACAGCTGAGCAGTAGGGATTGCTGTGGGCCAGTGCTTGACTCTACACTCCAGCCCTCACTCACTGGTTAGCAGGGGTGAAGCAAGGCACCAAGCCTAGGGACCTCAGTCCCTGTCAAGGACAGGAAAGACAGTAAGGGATAACACACACATACAACATGGAACCAGAAATACCCTGATGAAGCTTCCTGCCCTTGTCCCAAGCTGTCCTCCTTAATATGACTGATGGTCCCAGACAAAACAGAGCCAATTTGCACCAATTCTGGGTGTGTAAATGTTTCTGACAGATGAGCTCCAAAGAGACTAGTGGATGTGATTTAAGATGTTACCTCTCCCCAGCTGTCTACGCTGTTCCTCTGCCAGAAGTTACTTCCCCAACAGCAGGTAAAGCAGAAGAAACATGTGTCTGCACCTTGAATGCTCTAGCTAAGGCGGGAATATTAGCATAAACTGCCAATGAAGGGTGGGTTTGTGCTAATATATCAGATGAGAGCTGCAACCACTGGAGCACAGGCATATGTCTCATTCTGCCAACTCTCCAGTCATCTCCAACAAAGGAGCAGAAAGGACGGCTGAGAGTATTGAAGTCATTGTGCTGGGTACATCTAGTAATATATATAAATGCCCAGTACTCTGATGAACACACTGTTTTCAAGTTCATTTTCCTAAAGCCTGGTGATCTGCAGACCCATTGATGTACAGCCTGGATCATGATTATCAAGCACAGCAAGACAAGCACTCAATGCTGAGTGCACTTAAAAGGGCACAGCTAAGAGCCTGCATAGGGTGGGGAGGGAAGGGAGACTTCAGCCACCTCCTCAGCCCTCTTAAACCACCTAGGAGACTGCCAGCTCTTACCTTGGCTCAGCATTAGCAAGAAGGTTGACAAGTCATCACCCAACAAAGACTACTTTAGATAGAATTATGGAACCACGAGCTAACAAGTTACTGGAAAAATTTCAGGGGTTTGAAAATAGGCAGAAAAATTTGGTCAGCTCATTCTAATACCCATTTCTGCTATCAGTGTCACTGATGCATGTTTATGCTAAACATTTCTTTATCTGATACAGCATAGGACTTTCTTTTTACATGAAAATCATTTGTGCTTTGGAAAATCCTGTAATGTGATGATTTGCTTAGCTTTCTGTTGTATGCTCTCACTTTATTGTTTGTTTTGTGCTTGTATCTCTTGCTTATGATCTCTCTGTATGCTGAAAATCCAGTACAAATATTTAGTAAACAATAAGAAGCTTATTGCTGCTTTCAAGCAGAAAATTTGCCTCTGCTTCACATAACATCTATTTTGGCGTGTATTTAAACAAGGCATGAACGTATATCTGTACATCAGATCTTTCCTTGCTTAGATTCTACAGTGGTGGGTGCTTTATAAAAGCCAATATAGATGGAATCATCTGTAATTCATTTATGGCAAACTCATATTTGATCAGAAGATATAGCAGTTTTTCTTTTTCACATATGGCAGGCACAAACCTTTTCCAGTACATTATTTTGAAAGCTTACTTTTTAATTTTTTTTAAAACTAGAGAACCCCTGGATAATCTTCTGTTTTGACATTTCAAGAACACTTGAAGCAACCCTGAATCTGAGACCAAAAAGAGAGCCAGGACATGGATAAGGTAACCAGCATATTCCCTCTAAACAATTGTTCTAGCATGGACTTAATGAGTAGTGTGCAGGACAGACTCCTAGAGTTCTCCCTTCTCAGGGTGAATTTATCCTAGTCAGAGTCTGTGTAGGTAATTTACTCACCTCCTGACTTTTCCTTGCAATTTCAGATAAAGCCCAAATGCTTTTGAACTGCCACATTGACACATGTTTCTCCCTGTGAAATCTCAGGCTAGTCGATTTTTTTGTTTGTTTGTTTGTTTTGTTTTAGTAACCTGATTTTGAGTGCCCAGCTAGATACCAGAGGCTACAGTGACTTCACTGACGATGGTATCTAAATTCAAGAGGCTGGTGTGAATCTCAGATTTTCTAGGATACACAGCTGTCAGACCCAGGATCCATCTACAGCCAAGGGAGAGAAACAGTTATCCTAGGAGAAAAATTTGGAGCACTGAGGCATATGACACTTCTACAGACAGACTTTGGTAGCCCTGGAAAAGACTTAGTCCATTTGTTCATCCACCGCCCATCATTCTTTTTTAACTTAGTTCCCACAAAATCAGGCACGTTTTTACCTTTTAAGGATTTTAACAGTTGGCCTGAGTATAGCTATCATGTAGCTCAGCCACTGCAGCCAAAAACTAAAATATCCAAAGAAAAACTAAAATATCTAAAGAAGCAGGAGACTTGGTTGAAAGCATTGATGTTTGTTGTACTTTCTGGAGCAGGTATTACGGGCCCAACAAATGAAATGAAGAAGCCTCAACAGGCAGAGAATAGCTCCTTCCTGCCTCTCTCCAGCTTAAAGGCTACTCATTGTAACCAATTCAATTCTTTTTTATTTAGATGACCACTGGATGATGGGAGACCCTCCCTAATTGAGCCTTTCCTGGGAAGAATTCTGATGTTCCTGTATTTAACTTGGATATGTGAGAAATCTGTTGTTACACGAAGCAAACGGGGGGGTGAGGGGGGTTTTGAGTGACAGAAGCACCATGGCATCACCAGTTTAGATTAGAAGCAGAGGACTTTGAGGCCACCCTGGGGGTTTTCAGGCAGAACAACTGTGAAGCTACAGCTATAAATTTAATCACTGTATATTGATGCGGTGATGTTGGGTGTATTGATGTATTTTATTGCTAAGCAGTGCATTCTCCCTATGTTTTTTCCCCCTTGAGCAGATTAACTGTATGTTCCAAAATACCATCCAACAGAAACATGAGTGGCATACTATTTTCACTTTGCTTGCCTCCTACATAAAAGAACAGCTGTGAATGTCAGCTGAGGCTGACTTCTCCTGCACAACGGCCTATCATTTTTGTAAAAATAAATAAGTGGCAATCATTCATTTTTTTTCATGGATATAAACACTTTGGGTCAAACTCAAAGTGACTGAAATGATATTGCATTTTACCTCTGGTTGATAAGTAGCTGTAATTTACAGGCCAATAGAACTGGGTAGATAGAAAAGCAACTACCAAGTAGAATTAAGATAAAGAACCTCCCACTCTCACTTTGTCTTACACCTTTCAGTGAGCTGCCTTTGCTCCTGCATCATTTATTTCCTGAGTGTACATTCCTGTAAGTTACACTAAGTTGCTGCCAGGTAACATACAGCATCATTTATATCACCTCTGCGCACTGCCCAATTACAGAGCAAGCTGCTGGAATCATTGGTTCAGTCCCAAACACACAATCAAAGCAACTTCTGCAGTGAGAGCAGGCACAAGATTAAGTCTTTATACAAAGCTGCAGAAGTTGAAAGCACAATTACTGGGTAAAGTGCCACCCACATATAGCTCTGCCTTAGTGATAAAGGCTGATTGTCATACAAAAGGCTCTAGACATCTAAAGCTACCTCTTACCCTTATTCTCTGCACAGAAGTCCTAGCTTGGGGAGGCCTATCTCCAGCTGATGTGGTACTTCAGCTTGGTACAGTGTTGTGAGGGTGTTACAACAGGGCCCCAGAACAATAAAGCCTGTATCAATGAGATGCACTCTCTCCAGGCTGGGGATAACTTGATTAGTACCCAGTCAAGCATCTCTGCAATGCTCTTTTGCACAACACAGAGGAGCCCTGAAGGATCAGGCCATACTAGGCTTGAATGGCAAAGACATTCCACAATGCACAGTGCATTCCAGTTGTCATCATTTGGATCTTGTCCTTCCTCCCAGTCTTTATTTAAGAGTTATTTTGGGTGAGTCATTTCCCATTTTTATCTCTCTGCTGGTCCCCATGGCATGGTAGTACTGTAGAACCTCATGAAGGCAAGCACTTTTGGGCCCTGTTAGTACCAGGACTTGGAGTCATGCATGTAATTGCCACATTGCAGTCGATACTGGTCATAAGCACCCCTTGGAATCAATACTGGCCTTTTGCTACTGAAAATTAACATTGTTCTGAATATGGCAAACAGTGGAAAAAGCTCTCAAGTGTCCATGTACATCTCCAAAAACCCAGCTTGGCACTGGCAGCAGTATGCTAGCATGTGTAAGACCCATTTCAGTTTATGAATTCTGGAAGGATAAGATTAAACTCTCTTGCATTAACATCTGCTGCAATGGTTTCCCCTTGCCTTGTGTTGGAGACTGGGAAGACCATAATTTGTGAAAAGCCCATTAAAAATACAGATCTCCCCATTCACACTCGTGCTGAGCATTAATAACTTTTTCAGTGAAAGCCTGGAGACCACATGCATTCTTACTCACTGTATCCTTCACCTTAACAGACCTCAGTCTAGGGACACATCTTTACTTCTGATAACACACAAGTGGCAGGACAACATTAAGAGCTATACCCAGTGTATGTATAATACTCCCCATTTTTCACAGGGGTGGTTTTCAAAGCGTGGTCTGCAAACCCCCAAGGTCTTGCTCTGTTTCTGTATCTGATGTCCACTGTAAGGATCTGTACATGGGATTTTCCCAAAGGTGACTGGACATCTTTCACAACTATAAGGGATCAGCAAATTAAGAGGTGGGAACAATATGTGCATAAAAAATATTGAGGTCAAGTGCATCCATGATGAGAATGGAGAGGAGAAGATGGGTGTCTGGACACTCTCTCCATGTGACACCAGGCACTCCCATGCACAAGGTATTGCTATCAGCAAGGGCTAAGACCCCACCAGCCTCCTCCTTTCCCTTTCCTCCTGTAAATCCACAACTGATTAAAAACATTAATTAACTGTCAAACCCTCCTCTGCTCTCCATCAATTAAATCTGGTTTATGTCCATTTTATCTATCTATCCAGATGCTTTAATTAGTCTCCATGATTGCAATTCATCAGCACTTCCACAGAGTAAAACACATTAGCAGTCTTCTCCCTCTCTCTCTGCAAAATTTACCCAACACCTCACCTAATGGGGGTCTGAGCCCAACTCATGTTTTGGGCTCAACTACAATGCAAATAACAGTAATAATCAGTACAAAGGGAGCTGTCTTTCCATTCCCAGCTAAAAAGTTAACATTGTGTCTTCATAAAACACAATACCATGATTTAGCAGTGTTTCCTGATTCCCTAACTTAGTGACTTAGTACAAGAGGAATATGCACATTATCTTCCGTTTGTAAATTTTTAGCAGGTTTATAAACACAGTATGGCCTTGCAATGCAACCTCACGATCTCTCTGAACCCAAAAAAAGTTTAAAATTAATAATAAATGATAAAACTTGGGAGAAAAAAATGAATCAGGCTTCATTAAATGATAAAATCCATCAGGAGCCAGGGGCAAGGACAGGGGCAGGGACTCAGTTAATTTGTGCGAGTAACGTAATTTTGAATTTTTGAAGAGATGTAACAGTGGAAATACGTAATACAGTTTAATATTGAAGGTCACCCCAAGGAGAAAAGGCCAAGTAGCTATCTGACCTTCTCCAGGAGAAGGAGAATATATTCTGTTACCTTGGCAAAATTCAAACACTTATGTGATCTTGAGCTGTAACGACTAAGAAATCAAAGAGTTTAACTAACCAAGCTGTGATCATTCCCACTGCAATAGAAGACCTCCATCAGGTCTTCCAGCTGTAACCAAATTTGGGCAGCCAGGCCAGGAAAACCCCTGCCATCCCCTACCTTATTTTGTATTCTGCACAGGAAACAGTCATATCACTGCTTCAAGCTGAAGATTAATTCCACAGCAGTAAGATTTTTTTTACCATAAAAGCTCTGCTGATGACCTCACCTCTACCCCTGTCTCCATGATGATGCCTTAAAGCAGTTATAACCTGCTTATCATCATTATGCTGTCAAAAGTGGACACTGGGCCACTAAACATTAATATGGGCTCCCCTCCTTACACAGACATTTGGGTTTCAGACAGTATCAGTGGTGAGGGGACTTTACTTTCTTCTGCCCCCACATGCAAACAAATACAATCAAGCTAAATGCATGAGAACACGCTAGAAAATATCTGTTGGAAAGATACCCAAGCTCGACAGAAGGACTGCAGAAGAAGATGAATCAAGCAAACTGTCTTCTCAGTAAACTTCCATGGCCAATGCATTATCACTGTAAAATGCTGCCTCATTTCCAGTGTAATTTTTTAAAGTTTCAATAAGTAGCTTTCAGCATTTCTTAGGCCTTTGTCCCTTAAATTAGAAGGTGTCACACTTTGAGGCAGTAGAATGACATTAAAAAGTAAGAATAAATGTCGGAGAAAAAATTAAAATACCCTCATTTTGAGCTGGTAAATATGATGTTGGAATGCTAAATCCTCTCCTTTTGTAAGGTGCTTCATATTCCTCTTCTCAGGGGTGCAGGAGGTTTATATTTCCTAGGTGAAGTCTTAAAAACAATCTAGTCTTCTATCAGAAAAGGTGATCTAACAGAACTGAGCTGTGCAGTGTCTGCACGAATATACTGGCTGTATAAAAAGAGAGTTATCACAACACCTTTGAGTGTAAATACATATTTCACAAAGTATTTCAGATATCTTTAAAATATTTATGCTGCAATTAAACTAAAAATACTGAACGTGTGTTTCACAAATTAATCCAGTAACCCAACTGGGGCTTTCATCCCAGTTTGACAACATAAAATTTTGAAATGTCAAAACCGCCTCCAGGACAAAATTTCCATTTCTATTGCCATCTGTCATGATGTCCCTCAAAAGCTGCAGACCACCCTCTGATCTCTCCAGGCCAGGAGTTTTCAATTGATACTTCCTACCTGCTGTTTCCACTTTCACATGGGAATGGAGAGCTCATTCAAGACCACTTATTTAGCAGACAGAGAAAAAAACCACAAAACAACAAAGCTGTGTTCAGCTGGGGTGTTCAACCCACACATCTTATGTGGGCTGCAGCCAGGGAGTAAAAAGTTACTAAGACAAACAACTCATTGCTGCAGTTGTCATCTCTGATGTCCTGACACAGACACATGAATAATCACACCCCAGCTATCAGTTTTGCCAAGAGGTGTAGCTGTGCTGACAAAGGGGGAAATCTTCTGGTGATGAGCAGCTGAGATCACTGACCTTCATCCATGACTCACTGCTGCTTTGATCTAACTCGTCTGTTGAAGATAAAGTCCAGGCTGACACTTGGACTAGAGTCTAAAGAAATACAACATTCACATTGCTCTCAATATGCATTGAGCTCTTTATACAAAGCAAGGCTTTCCAACAATGGAAGAGTTGTACTTGAAAATCCACAAAATATTAATTACATCAAAATATAGCTAAGTAAAATTGCCTTACAAACACATATCAGAGCTGAATACAGCCCAGATATCTTCCTGCCAGAATTTTCACATTCTGATTTTGGTCCCTTAGAAATCCATGAGATATATTTACAGTTTCCATAAAAATAAACAAGAGAGACTGTTATGTTAATTCACCATACAGGGGTCCTCAGTCTCAGGAAATTTTGTAGGGATTTGAAAACTAAAAGAGATTGAAAACCACTGCTGCCTATCAAGTCCCCAAGAATCTATATGGAGCTCATACTAAATACCTTCATATATTATTTGCATACTCTGCAGATGTTTGCATGCTGTGATCATGTAGAATAACAATGCCTTGAACTGTAAAACACTGTTCTTATTTGTATACAATGCCACACTTGGTATTTTATGTTTATCTTTTCTCATAAGCCACCATTATATATTGCATTGGTGGGAAACTATCAAAACAGCCCTGAAAACAGCAAACACTCAATCACAGGTCAATTTTTCTGCCAATTCACTTTCACATTTATCTGGGGAGGGAATCTTGGCTTTTGTTGTGTCAGAACAAATTTCCTCACTGACTTGAGTGGTCCCAGAATTTCAGTCAGTGTGCTGTAGTATTTTTATTGCATCCCAGGCAAAGTAACTCCTAGCCTTTTCTTTTGAAAACTATTTAATAGCTCAATGAGCTTCACCATAAGGGTTTTCTCATTTGTATTTCTTCCCACCACTGCTAGCTCTGCCCAACACACATTAACTAATTCCTTCTCCACTTGGTGTTTACACACTTCAAATATTCATAGAGGGCTCCATTTCTCCACGTTCCCATCACTGCCAGATGCATTAACTTTCATTTTTGCCAAGTTGACTCTTCACTTGTTTTCGTACCAAGTCTCTAATCTCTCTAGATGTCTTTGTGTTATTGCTATTTAATTTCTGTTAAGTACTGACAGTATGCCAGGTGTCTTCACTTTGCCAGGTGCTGCATAGAGTGGAAAGGCACGGTTCTTCTACTGTGGACCATGGAGTCTAAAAGACAAAGCAAAGATGAGACAAAGTGTCTTCACAGCAGGTCCATTCTATGGTCCTGATTAGAAGAAAAAAAAAAAAAAAAAAAAAGTGGGTTTCTCCAGAATAGAAATGTGTTAATTTTGTGAGAATTTTGAGGAAAAGAGGTGGCAGGACTCTGACAGAATTCATTTAGGGAGCAGCACAGGATTCAGAACAAAAAGCTTTGCAGGAGCCAAAACAGTGCCTGTTGTTGATGAACATCACTCCTGCAAAGGGAATGCTGGCATGCATGAGGAGACTGCCCTAAATCCCTTCCTCAGGAGTAAAGGCACTGAAATAAAAGGTTAGAACCACCACCACAAAACCAAGATACAGTGAAGAGGTGATCAAGCAGACAGCCAGCCTGAAAACATATGAGGAAAAAAGCAACTACAAGAGCTGCCTCAGAATCACAGATGAGACTGGGGAAACAAATGCAGCCCCAAAGATGCCAACAATGACAACAGCAGTTTTACTGGCCTGCCCTGCACCCTTGTTGCAGTTCTACCTGTCTTGCTAACATCCATGCAAGAGACATGAATGTGTTACTTAGTCTTTCTTCTAGCTACAGCTGTAGCACTCTCTGGAGGAGTGGACACTGATCCCCATAGAACTATGGCGTTCCCTTCTCTTTCCCCTCAAATCTCAGAAAAAATGATGAAGTTTTACAGCAAGGCTCTTCTTTCAAAGTCATGAACATTAAAAAAGACTTATTGGCTCTTTCGCCTCAAGGCAAGAAAGCACACTGAAGGAAACTGGAAATTTCCCTACTGAGAACAGACTAGAGGCTCTCCCAGTCTGTTTTCCACAATCTGAGAGGGAGTAACTGAAGGGAAAGCCAGGGAACAAATGCACTTCCTCTCAATGAGGTCAAATTATGGCAAATTAATACCAAAGGTTTTATCTGTTACCAGGAAATGGCCTGCTTTGTTCCTAACACACAGATACCTACAAAAGTAATACACAATTTTGCTTGTTACAGCAGTTCTCATGGTTGCTCCTTTGGAAAGCTGGTCCTGTCCCCTGGATGTCCGCCCTAAAACAATACCAAATGTTTTCTCCAGCTTTAGTGATGAAATCAAACCAGCACTCCTTGTAAGCACCCCTCCCCACATGCACCTTCTCCAAACAAGCAAGCTTCCCAACAATGCTTCAGGCTCCTCAGTTCTCTGATCACCAACTAAATCTCAAATCTCGCTTCCCCATTCCAGTGGGAAAGAGTACTGAGCATATACCATGATCTTCCATCATCCTGCTTCACCCTACAAGGGATGAGACAGAGACAGTGCCAAGCACGTCCCACCAGAGGAGCAAGAGAGACATGAAACACTGAAGTTATATTTATTCAAGCCTTTAAGAAGTTCTTGAGCTTCTAAAAGCCACCATAAGCCTTCTTCATACATACAAATACTAAAGTACTAGATCTCAAGAAAATTGAATAATACATACAGTACTGCACAGGTGGGTAAAGGAGTTAGGACTTGAGTCCAGAGCAGAAACATCACTGACTGTATGAAAGCCAGAAGAGCCACTGCTATTTTATTTCTCACAGAAACAGCATTTTTAGCAAAGAGCAACCCCCTCCTTTCAGGCATCCTTATTCTCTCCCTCCCAGAAACCTACAGGTGAGGAGATAAACTGTTTGTAAATAGCAGTTTCACACCAATTAGCTCCATGTTCTGCAAACGGCATCACAGACTCAGTGTGGTGTTTTCAAGGGCTTGTTATTTCAGAGTACTACATATATATTTCCATATAATTGATCTGTTCTGCTTTAAAGAGGCCATCAGGAAGATATGTGGGCAATTTATTGTAGAGGTAAGAGAAGGAGAGGCAAAGGGAGTTAACCTCAGATTAGCTGTGTTTACACAAGAGTGTTTTACACTGTGGGCTCTTGGAATGCGACCAGAGCCCACACTGTTCTCCCCTGCCTCTTCAGCACCCTGTTTGTCCCTGGAAGGGAAGGCAGGCACAGCAGCAAAAAAGTCAGGAGGGTCAATCTCACAGCCATGACAGGGCCAAGATAAACAGAAAAAACTCTGCCGCATAGCGTGGCTGCCACCATTTGGGCACAGGCCTCTGGTGTTGGATGAGTAGAGGGCTAAGGACATGACCACCTGGATATGGCCTGAATTAGGTACCACTTGGCTATCATGACTAGGCACACCTGACTGGCAAGAAAGCTGACAAATTCTGTTGGCAAATACTACAGTACTCTTTGTATCTCAAAACACCAAGGTCCATGACCTCAAAAATCTCTATGCTCTTATGTTCCCATACGATGCCAGGACCAGAAGAGGCAGGGAGCAGAACTATGACTGTCATCATTTTTTATCCAAGTACAGACTACAGAAGCAACCAGGGCTACTCTGACCTCCTTCAGAGCGCTGGTCATAGCCTCCACCCATAGTTCCTGCATCACACTCATAACTTCTCTCCACACCATGCAGCCCATGTAGAAGGCTGACAGGGTTGGACTGAAGACCTGAATGCTGATTAATTCCTCTGCTTCTGACAGACCTCTTCCTGTAGCTCATTATTCTGCTGTGCCTTATTTCCACTCCCAGTTTGTCTAGCTTCCACCTTCACTTCTCAGTTCCCCTCACATCTTTGAGTACTAAAAAGCTGTCTTAGATCAGACAAATTCTTTCCCTGTTGGCTTTATTCCACAATCAAGATTCTTCACTTTGATAAGCTAAATAGATAGAAATGTCAATGACTTTTCTGTAGATTAGACTATTCCCAGCCCTGAATCTGTCTTGTAGTTGACCCTACCCTTTTCAGCTTTTGATCTGTGAACCTCAAAGTTGAAAGAAGACCTGGAATAAGTACACCAAAAAATACCTCCTTAATCCATTTTGCTGAGGGCTCCATAGCAAGGCACAATATACCATATTCAGTTCTGCCAAGCCAGCCAGGAAACATATGCAAGCATCACACCTTGAAACAGAGTGAGACTGAAAACCAGCTAAGAAACAAATTTATCCAAAGAATGTGGGAAATCTGAGATCTTGGTGAGGACCACACAATTGGCTTGTAGTCATGGTCCAGACAGGACTTTCCATTTGAAGGGTTCTACAACAGTTCTCCTAATGTGACCCAGCTCCCTACAATCAGTAGTTCCCCTCCACAAGGGGACAACTGTACTGAGAGTACCAAGGCAAATTTTTGCAAACATGTCTATCCACCCACCAAGATGAAACACCTCTCAAAACAAAAAACACTGGGCAAATCTTCTACTTACTTCCTACTCTGATGTCCCTGAACAATATCCCAAATTCTCCTATTCAGCCCATTAACACCAGACCCCCAAAGTCGTTTATCAAAGCAGTCTATCACAAGAGACAGCGCTCCCAGCCAGTGCCTGTCCCACAGTCTCTATTTTGCATATTAACCCTGTGAAGTCAGGCAGCACATCTTGCTCACACTTTGCTCTGTAGAACCAGCCTCATCCTGCCTGTAGTTAACAGGCAACATCTGTTATTCAAAAGCTTTGCAAGTATCTTCCCCACAGACACATATGTTTTGTTATTGCAGCAAGTAAACTTTTGTATTTCTTTTAGGAGGATGGGGAGAAGGTCTGATACTTTTAGAATAAAATAGCAGATGGGCAAACAGACCTTAAAACAAGGTACTGAAAGCACATGAGGGTGACAGGAAAGAAGACAAACCTGTCAGTGAAAGAAGTGATCACCGAGGACAGATCAAGGGGAGAAAACGTAAAAGCAACCCAAACTGGCAACATAAGCAGGAACCATGAGATGTAGGGCCCTAAGAACAGAAGCTGATTTTGATGCACAGCACAATGAAGAGGTACTGAAGTGACTTAAGGAGGCAACTGTATAATTAAGAGATCTCTAGGCACCTTCTCAAAGATGTCATGACTTGTAGTCAGGGTGACGTAGCAGAACAGGAAAGCAACACTGCAGGGGCTACCATTTTGTTGATTTTCTCCCACACTAGTATCCAGAGATTCTGTGTTGTGCCAGAAAACTTCAAAAGCAAGAAAGCATAGGCAGATATGTGATTTTTTCCCCCCTATCCTTTTAAAGTTATTCTGCTGTTATATCCTGGTGAAAAGTTCTGTGGAAAGCCAAGTCAGATAATGCAGAAGAAATACATCCATTGGATAGAGGCTATTTAAATATTTGATGGCTAATATATTAAATGTTAATTGAATACTACAATGATTTTCTCCCCTGGACAGCACACAATTAACATTTAATTTGTTATAAAATATTTAAAGTTATGAAATATCCGAGGGCAACTGAAATGTCTCTTCCACCAAATTGTCTTGGGACAATATGTTGAGGGGACAAGAGGGCAGGTTAGCATTTCAAATTCTTCCAATGATCTGTACAAGAGACGTGAGAAGAGGTTTAGAGCTGACACTGTTCAAGGATATAGTTAGAGGATGTGAGGGGACACACACATGGGTATCTGATCCTGCCCTGTCCAGGTTAAGCAAGATCAGGAGTCCTCATGTCTATAAGGCACCCAGCTTCAAAAGTGCTGTGGTGATTGTCCATTAACCAGAGAAAAGCAAATTATGGGCACTGAGACCAAACATATATTTTCATGTTATTTTTTTCAGAGATGCCACTGAGGGATTGGACTCTTCACTGCTCTGCACTCATTCGCTCCAAGGCATATTGACAGGAATAGATTCAGATGATACAGAGCTGCTACTCTGGCTGTGCTCAATGCTTCACTGAGTATCAAGGATGGTAATCAGCTTGGGATGTTAAAATTAAGCCAGTTGTTTAGGGCCTGAGCACAAATCTCTCTCGTTTGCTGTAGCAGACCTGAACATCCAAGCATTTCAGAAACTTACCTTACTCTAGTGCCTGGTTTGGCAAGAGTGGTACGAAACCTTTGCTAAGACTTCAGTATGGAAAGGGATCTTTTAATCAGTTCAACAGTGAATCCTTCAGGATGTTTAGGAAAGCTCAGCCTCAACAGTCTCAATATTTTTTGAAGTAAAGCTCAAAGAGAAAAAAAAACCATTAGAGTTCTACTGTGCATCATTCAGGAGACAAAAGAAATCCATACACAACAAGTCAAACATATTTTGCAGGTACCCTTAATTAAAGAAGTAAATTTAATTGCTAAGAAATCCTGAATAAGCTCAGTGGTACAGAAGGTTCATCTACTTAACTCCATGTTGCTTGGCCTTGATTTACTTCACCTTTAAAGGGAATACATCCATTGTAAATCTCGCTTCTTAATGCAGCTTCTTTTAAATTCCTAACTTTTCTGGTCTCAGACCTTTCATTGACCATTTTCTAAAGATCTGCTGTAAAAAATCTCTAAGCCTTAGGCTTGTAACAATGGATTATTTCTACCTAGAAGACTTTCAGCTTCCAGAAACTCCTCTCATTTACTGCCTTAAGGTTTGACTAATATGGGGAAAAAAACATTTTCAGCTCATGACTATACAGAAATGGTATAGGGGAAAAACATCCTCAGACTTTGTCAGACCAAGGTTTATGGTCTTCTTTCTACACACTGGCTACTCCCTCCTTCACACTCTTTTGATAAGAATTATTTTGTCAATCAGCTGCTGAGGTGAATCACCATCACTTCGTGCACAAGGATACAGCATCACAGAAAAACTGCATCAGACAAACTGCAAGACCTGTCTGTGGGAGCTGAGTGACAGATGGCACCAAGGATGCTGTCCCTAGGTACTGGCTATAAGACAGAGGGGGAGTCTTCTACCTGATGAAGTCTTTCTGCCTCTGTGTGGCAGAGAAAAGGGTGTTTTAAAAGTACATAGAGAAGGCAGGTGTACTTATACACTCAGATTCTCACATAGAAATCACAGAGGATGCAATACTGCACATCTGAGGTCATGTCATGATAAAATGCTGCAAGGGACAAGCCTGACAGCCTGCAGGGTGCCACCAACAGAGGAGCTGCACACACAAACTACTCCAGGAAGCTTAAGAGGTACCCAAAAGAGCAGATTTCTTCAGGTCAGTGCTGAACCACCGATTCAAAGACACTCCAGTTTTCACACACTCGAAGGCACAGCACATTCCAAATCAGCATTTTGGTCTGACCTCTTGGATAAAGAAGTGCTTCTTTTCAGTTTGTCCTTTCTCCTAGTACCATGGGAGACCTCAGAGGATTTTTGCTGGATTTGCCCCCCTCCTAATATTTCCAACACGTCCAAACAGAAGAGTTCAGTGAGAGACAAAGGTTTTGCAAGAAATGTTTCCATAAAAATCAGGTTTTTTGCTCTGCAGAATGATTCTGTCCCTTTCTGTCTCAAAACTATCAAATAAACTTACACAGATTTTGGTCATGAAAAGACAAGAAACAGGAGATTAGAGAAGTACTAAAGTACAGAACTGATAAGCTTTTTCAGAGCTGGGCAGAGCAATTCAGAAGTGCTGTGAGGAAGGGGTGGGTTTAGCACGAGTGATGGCCATGAGAAGACATAGGTGTGGAGAATACAGACCACAAGCTTGTGAAGTTCCTTTGCTCACCCTGTCTGCCAACCAGATCTTTGGTCACACCCTGGGCTTCTTTTTTTCACCCTATCAGATTGCCCCTTCTTGTTTCACTCTGTTGCCAGCCACAAATGGATTTGCCCAAGCAGGACCTGCTCTCCTGGTGTGGTGGCTGCCACTCACCTGTCCAGTGGATGTAGCCTTGTGGCAGGTTTTTGTAGCACCACAGTACATCAGTGTCATACCTAACTACCATTCTCTGAGGAGTGAGCCTATTAACAAGCTGCACTGAAACCAGATCTGCATACTAATTAGGGACCTGCCTTGGAGGATATTAATTAGGGGTGACACTTTCAGGGCAAGTTCTACTATTCTTCTTTGTTGTATCCCATTTGAGACACGGCTGGGAAATGTGAGTACAATACAAAGAGAGACAAGATGGGGCATTATGGGGACAATCTGCTGCTGCAACAGAAGACAAGGGTAGAAAAGTTATGGTAATATTCCTTTTAGGACTTGCTACTGTATTAAGGAAAATTCTAGAAAGCCCCTGAGCATATTTTCCTCTACCATTCTTTTAATCTAGAGAGGAAAGACATGACTAAGCTTGTTTGCTTCTCTCCACAGAGGCAATCCTTCTGCTCCCTTCATTTACACACCTCTAGTCTCTAGTACAAGGTCATACAAGTCCAGCAGCCTTGACTAATGGCTGGAGCACATGCAAGGGGATCAAGAACACAGTTCCTTGTCCTGACTCTGACAGTCACTGAATACTGAATGGCTGTTCCTTGAGTTCTCCCTTCTGTTTACCATCTATAGTCTCGTATGGTGCCTTCCTCACATAGCTCTGAGCTCTATCTAAATTCATAGGCCCCTCTATTCCCTTCTACAGAAGCACCCTGCACCGACAGCAATCCTGAAGAGCCAGCAGAGGAGCAGGTTTGCAACTTGCACTAGAACCTGGAGACAGCTTTCACAGCACTTCACAGATGGCCAAATTTCATTGGTAAGACTGGAAGTGGGAAATAAGCAGCAGGAGTGAGAACTCTACAGCAAGGAAAATACTGTTTAGAAGCACACATCAGTTGTTTCTGTGCTGCACAACTTCATACACTGTGTTTGTGTACAGTTCACACACCTGTCAACACATCGCTCTACAAATAATTTCACCTCCTACTAAACTGCTGCCAACTGACTTAGTGTAGCCTCAATGCAGCCCCATCATTCGCTTCTGGTGTTGCACAAAATGAGGAAACAAGGAAAAGGACTGCTAGATACCCTCAAGCATAAAGGTTTTCATTCCTTCTGCACTTTTAACCTGTCTAATGTGACTATGTCTACTCCACCTGGCTATTTTAACACCCCTTCCCCTCCTGAATTCCACTGCTCTTCCAACCCCAAGGTTCTCACATGGCAGTGAGTTCCACAGGTTAGTGGCACAGTAAAAATGTACCTGCTTCTCATTCTCAGGAGTGAGTGCAGATTAGGCAATGCAGTTTTTCTGCACATTTTAATGCTCACATATATGCTTCATTTCAGCTTCTTCCTTTAAGAGGTCAGATGCTAGCTCCTCATTTGTAAGTTAGACTTGTTTAAGCTACTGGCACTAGAAGCATTAGAAACAAGTGAATAAAGAAGAAAGAATGACATTTCTTTTCCACATGGGAAAAGTTGGAAATCTGTCTGTCATTTCCTTTTAGTGATCACTTTCTCTGAATTCATTCATTTCCATAACAGAAGCGACAATGCACAGATAACTTTTTTTTTGGGGG
>VZRZ01006181.1:1099216-1119835 GCA_013398175.1 Climacteris rufus | reverse complement strand
GCAGTTGCTGAGGAAGTCAACAAAACACTACTTTTCCCACCGTTTTTCCTTCAAGCTGAGGTCACTCACCTAGTATCAGGAGGCAACAAAAACACAACTACTCCACAAGTGAAGATGAGACAAAAGCTGAAGAAACACACAGTGTCTTCTCAAATCAAAGGCACAGCCCCATGGTATCCAAACAGGGCCAGGGCTGGTTCTGCTGACAGTGCAGTGATGAATAGAAATTAAACGAGCCCAGGTTTGGGCTCAGGCCAAGTCCAGTCAGTTGAGGCAGCGGGAGATAAGACTACCAACACCATAACTCAAACTACAGCCTGGGCTGCAGCCTAAAAAGAGTTCTTGACCAATGGTAGAGGGTGCCTGGGTGGAGGGTCCAGGTGAGGCTGCTCAGGGATTTTAAGCCACACAAGTATACTCAAGGTCTTGATACACAATTGATTAGCACAGAATTCTATCAGTATGTAAACACCTGTGGCAGAAGTCAAGCCTTTCCCTCATTGTGCTGGGGCTCTATAAGATATCCACCAGCCAAGGAAGCTTTTCCAGTTTTATAAATTGTTGTAAGGCTCAATGGATGCAAACAAGTTGGGGTGACTGCTGCACAGTGGGCACAGTAGTTGCCTTGACTCTTACATTGTTTCTTCAGTTGCCTTAATTAATGTCAGAGCTGACAGCTTTTCAAAGATATGTAAAGTACTGGGATTTTCTTCTGGTTTATGCATTTCCTCTTTCCATCTCTGTTTCAACAGAGTTTGGGCCTTGTGTCTGAAAGTCTACTTCTTTTTGTGACAAAGAACACTTGCTCTTTGGGGAGAGGTCAGTGAGATGACAGAAAAGCCTTAGTTCCTGTAGAAGTTCAGTTCATGTCAGACTAGCTCTTGTAGAGGGTTTGCTTCTTTCTGAGAGAAACGTAGGCCTTAGAGTCCTGTCCAGCAGTGTGAATCCTGGCACTGTCTGCACCTTCAGTCTTAGAGGATAGCCTTAAGAATTACTTTGCCTAGTTTCCACACTGTAAGCTGTGAGTGTACCCTCAGACACAGCGGAGCCATGATTTCTATCCTGTGTAGGACCACAGGAGTCCCAATGTACTCAACATGACACCTTGCTGCCAGGTACAGCCTCCAAAGCAACCCCATGGTTGACTGTGAAGGAGCCACAGAGCCCAAAGCCAGGCAGGGTGCAAAGCATTTGTGCTTCTTTGCACAACTTGCTCTCTCTGAGGAACAGGCAAATCCTGTGTCAGTCCTTGCTGCTGCCTTTATCCCATGGGGACAGAGCAGCGACATGTCAAAGCAACATTGCTGGGCCCTATTCATGGATTCATCTGTATGCTAGGGATGATTTCCCCAGTGGTTTTCCTCTCCTATGCTGGTGAATTGTCCCCCCAACAGAGAGGACGTATCCCAATAGCTTCTAAACATATTTTGAAAGAGTGTATTTTTCTGTCTTTGGATTTTGCCAGATGGCATCAAGTGATTAGTGGGTTTAATATACGAAGCTTCCCGGAGGAAGAAACTCCTAGATCTCACTAAAGGTTCTTCACCACCCTTCTGGCTCCTTCCCCTCCCAAACTTCAAATTACAGTAGCTGGACCCCTGCTGCAGAACTGAGTCCTCTGCTACGCTATCAATATCCTCTGGACATTTTTCAGGAACAAAGTGGAAAGCATTTCCAGCAAATGCTTTTAATGTCACTTTGTTTGCCAAGAGATGCTGACTCTTGCTTTGGTTATCATTACGAGAAAGCATCTTTGTATAAACAGGAAAACAAGTGATGATTTTTCCCCGAGTCACTCATCTCTCTAGCTAAGCAGTGACTGCATTCCCTGGCAAAGGGACATGGCCTGTGCTGAACAGAGGAAAATATTAGGAGCCTTCTTTTAAAAAAGTACCCCTTCGTAAGCATCACCTCACCATTCAGATAAAACCTGTTGTCCAACATCTGCCACCCCTGCTTTTCTCCCTTCTCTCAGATGAGACTGGATAGATTGCGTGACTGGTATTTTTGGGTTGTAATCCCTGCTAACATGCTGTGCTCCTTGCCTCTCTCTGGTGCCTGGATTCCACCAGTAAACATATTATGGCCTCATATTTCAAGTCAGTAATTTTGCATACATTTCGAGTGAGGCATACTGCAGGAAAACACAGCTCTTTTCATAAGTTTACAGTAGACAGCAAATAAGCTGGGTACCTTTCCCAACAGGGATCCATTGCCTCCTAGGAACAGCTGGAAAAGATGGTGGTCTTCAGTTTTCCTGTAGGACAGTATTCTTGAGGGAACAGTAGGTCCCATAGTCCAGTGCACTCTCACCTACAGTGCAAGGCTCTACAACATGGTGGATTTCTTCAGATTTTCTATTCCTGGCAGTTTTCCAAGCAGCTTTTTACTTCAGAGTAGTCTCTCTGCTGAAGTAGCAGCTGCTCACACCTTTCAGTTTTGTTACTGTTGTCTTGAGGAAACATTTAATCAAGGGCAAACATCTTTCTTGTGAAGGAGCAGAGTGAGGACCTCAACTGCATTAGGCAGCATCACCCTTGTCACACCAACAGGCAGCTCCCAGGGTAGCCTGGGTATGATATTCAACAGCCATTTAGCTGTGGTACGTTTTCCTCAGTGGGGATTTTAGAGGTTGTGACAACTGGAAATCGTGCCTTTGTCTGTTAAACAAAGTGATAGCACCATTTCTACCTCTCTCACAATCTGTCTTGAGTGGTCAACTGCAGTCTGCTGGTGTGGACAGCCTAAAACCCTTACGATGCCCAGGAACAGAGATTATAAACATTGCTGTAACGCAGAAGCCAAGTGATCACAAATTCATATTTAAGATACGTCTGCACACTTTCTCTTTTAGTGCCACACTAGCAGCTCTTTACAGATTGAGCCAACACAGTTTAAGAAGATAGCAGTTCCTGTTGTTTTTTTACAGCCATTCTCAGGAGAGGACTGTCTTCACAGCTGAGACCTAAAAACACTCACCTGAGTATGTCTAAAGACTTGAAGCCTTTTACACTGTTCCACCAAGACACTTGCCCGTGCTCTCACTACCACCTCTGTCCCATGCAACTAGTGCAAATCAATGATTCATTATTCCAATATCTCACCTGCCCTTCCTAGTTTGCAATTCCAAGTGTTCATTCAAATGTCTAGATTTGCCCTCTGCAGCATGGATGGAGAATGTGGCATCTAAAATGGTTTCCAAAATAGACATCACACCGAGCAAAGAGAAAAAATCAACATTGTACATAGTCACCCTGAAGGACAGAAGACCATCCCTGAAACAAAATGATCCTGAAGACACAACCCATAATCTATACACTAAAAGGCAGAACCACGGTACATGGTCTACAGTTTGTCCTTTCACATATCTCTGTGCCATTTAAGCATCTCCACAAATGTGGATATACCATGGCACTGTACACCTAAACATCAAAACTCTGTTTAGTCAAAGAGCCATGAGGACACCACAGAGAGGAATGTGAGCTCATGCAGTGTGAAAGGGGACAGCACACAACAGGGAAAAGGGATATGTGTGTCATATCCTTTTTCCAGAAATTCAATAGAGAGCAAACACAGAGGTGTAAATGCTGAGACTCTGTATCTGTCTTTCACTGTGGTTGTCCCTTGCCCCCTCTCTCAATCACAATTCCAGCCAAAACCTACATGAAACAAAGCCCTGGGCCCGATGGAGGGTACATGGCTGGGACTGGGACTAGATCTTAAGGCCTCTACACTTCTTCTTTCTGTTTGACTAAAACCTGTAACAGTATATAAATGTTGTTGCTGACTGTCACAGCCAAACTGCTCCTCAGTGACCTTCCTACTCCTTATCTCTATTTCAAACTTTTCTACTTCCCTGACTTACTTCCGTGGTGTTACCCTTAACTAAGCCTTCAATCCAGCTGGGCTCTTAATCACCTAGGACCTTGCTCACCCTCTTGTTCCCCGCTGCCTCATGCAGCTGCACTGTGCAGCCACTTCACCTCTCACCAACCTACTTCCAGCCTGCTGTGGAGAGTAGCAGCCCTCAGACACAAGCCATGCTCTGTGAGCACCTACAGAGGGGAAGAAGTGAGGATGCCCCACCTATGCAGACAGCACCAGTGTTCAGGCAGGTGATCCTTGGCTCTTGCCTGAGCCATCAGACTCTGGGTATTTGCATGCAGCCCAGGGTACTTACTGACATCTGGGTGGCTTCAGAATAAATAAAAACTGAGTGACATGGGGGTCTTAGCAGCTGCAAAAGCTGCACAGTAGCTGTGACTACATGGGAAAGTGACTGCTTCCTAAATGAAAATCCAGAATTTCACCTTAGTCCTATTGTGGGCATCAGACAATGTGGACCACAACATGTTTCTGAACAGCTCACTGAAGAAAACTCTCCTTCCCCTGATTCTAAAAGCAGCCAAGCTCCTTCCCTACAATTCATCTCCCCTGACACAGAAAGATGCTTGTAGGATTCAGCCTGACACATTTTCCAGCCTCACATCCATTGGCACATATTTGCCCTGTCTCTGCCACTGGCTGATGATGCCTCTCCAGCCAGGCAGACACATATCAGCCTTGATAGGATGCCTGTAGTAAGTAGGCTTGGAGTCAGTTCCTTACAGCTGGGCAGCCAGCAGTGTTTGCTCAACATATCTGGCAAAGCAGAGTCACCCAGCTCTCAGCTGCTCTGTCTTTTCCTTCAGGTCCTGTCCAGGAGGTATCCACGCTCTATGCACTGGCACAGGAAGTTCATTGGCAGGAATCTGCTACCTTGAGCCCACTGTGCTGTCCCACTTCAGTCCAAGAAACAGTGCCTGGAGACCAAGGCTCTTACCTTAGTGCTTTGCAATTTGATTAAGGTGAAATGTGATCTGCTGTTCCGAGGCCAAGAAATGCCAGCATGGCAGATGGCAGGGAAAAAAGAGCAGAGCTCTTTACTGGCATCCAAGATCCTGGAAGAAACCAAGCTGCTCCTGTAGGGGTCAAATACCAGGATGAGTAAGGAGAAAAAGCTGCCAATAAGTGTCTTGATTCTGTTAGAAAAGTCAACAGTGACATGTTATAGAGAGGTGAAACCACAATA
Organism: Climacteris rufus; assembly: GCA_013398175.1. Classification (NCBI taxonomy): domain Eukaryota; kingdom Metazoa; phylum Chordata; class Aves; order Passeriformes; family Climacteridae; genus Climacteris; species Climacteris rufus. The sequence goes on along the minus strand of VZRZ01006181.1, from coordinate 1,114,764 downwards.
TAATTACTTAATTTATTGAGAGTTAATGTCCTGGTCCCTCACTGACAAAGAAGAATCAGAAGGGGGTGAAATTGTTAAGCAACATAATTGCCCCCATCCTGAGCTTAAGTTGCCTCTTTCCTTTGAGACTTTCAGAGCTCAGAGAGACATGAGCCACGTGGCAGAGACAGACGCCCGGGAACAGAAATGCATCTCTGCTGGTGAGTGGGTGTGTGAGGGAGGCTGGGCAGGGCTCTGTCTGAGAACTCCTTTCCCCATGCCAGCCACTCCTCTAGGCAGCCATAACAGCTGTACAGTTTAGCATTTCTATCATGTTTGCACACACAGATCCCCAAGCACTTCACAGAGAGTTGTTGTCTCAGTTCACCCAATGAGAAAGGCTGCAACAAGTAACTGATCTCTGAGATCAACCAGCAGTTTAAGGAGGCAGAGAATCATAGCCACAGAATGCCATTAGCTCAGTGTCACCTGCTTCACTAGATTGCCTCTCTGTTGGTAGAAAAAAGGGCAAAGATGAAGCCTTACAGCTCATCAAAAACCCAGAGATGAATGGGAACCAATGCAAAACACCAGCAACTGTACAGATTCAGAGAAGAGCAGTAAACATGATTAAAGGGCTGGGGAAATTGATTCCTGGGGAGGAAAAGAGAGCTAAATATGTATAGCTGTCTAGCTATACCCAGAGGAGCATACTTAACCTGCTACAAGTATTTGATGGAAGAATAATTGTCCTGGGAGGAATAAAGGTCTTACAGCTATGAAGAATAGGGTGAAATTAAAAGGGTGGAGATTTAGCCTCTGATGGGCACACTCGATAATGGAGATGCTGACCTGTCTCCCTGAGGAATGCCTGTTGCTTCGCTCATGCGGAGGAGTCTGGGAGACAATCATTCTCTGGTACCGCAGTGGACTCTAGAGGTCTTCCCAGCTCTATTTACCTGGTTTCCGTGGACTAACAGAGGCTTCCTGTCCCAACAGCCTGTCATCAGGGGTCAGGTGGGTTTTTGTTTTATAAATTCTGATGACAGCTATGGGATTCCTGGCAAATCTGTATCACTGGAGAGCCTAACCAAACAACCACCTCCAGAAACACAATGCTACAGTAATAACATACAGTGCCTACAGCCCTTTGCTCTACAGGAAGAGGCATTGTTACTCTTGTAAGAAAACAGAGGGACTGAAATCTAGCATTTCTTGTCATTACAGAAATATTGCAGAAGGGCGTTTGCTGCAAAATGTCGTGATGGCAGAGCTTACAACAATGCCACCTGAAAGCAGGAAAAAACACAGCTGCTTTGAGAAGAGGGCATTGCAGTTCATAAGAGGCTTCAATACCCAAATCTGGTGTGCACAGATAGGTTTTAGCCCACTCCAGTGGCCCACGCCTTTCTGCAAACATTGGCAAGGGCTGTCATTATAACCTGCTGTCTCCTCTGAAGTGCTGTCTCCTACTGGGAGAAGTTACTTTTGCACCCATACCTAACCTTCAGACTCCTCTGCCTAGTACCAAGACAAAGGAACGCAAGGAAAGAGTGAGCTGTCTGTTTTCTGCACCTACTTTCTTCTCCTTTTGGGCTGGTTCTCATACTCAGAGGAAATCTACTCCGAGGCCATCTCTGCTTTTCCTTTGCTTTACATACAGTTTCCTCACATAAATTGCATGCTCACTGCTTGTCGAGCTGACTTCACTGTATGTGTGGGGCTCCACGTTCACTCTCATTAATCTTCAAGCATTTTGAGGGAATTCTGCTCTGCTCTGCTCTATAATCCCTGGGCTAACATATAGTGAGTTGTACATCAGATACACAAGAAATATGGGGCTGGAGCAGGGACCAAAGGAACAAACTTCCAGTTTTCACCTCCTATGACACTGTGAATGTTTCCAGCATAATTTTAAAAATATTGTCTGATAAAACAGAGGCCACACAGAGAGATGCTGCCATCAGAAGACAAAAAATAAGGCTGTGATGGCATGCCGGTATGAGGAAACCATGAAGTGAGAAGACTTGGAGTTAGGTTTTCCTTAGGCTTTCAATACCACAGCAGTATGAGTGAGAAGCAGGATTTACTGTATATTTACTTTGGCAGGACATTAATTGGGATCATATTTTCTTGGCAGAGCACTGCTTCTCAGCTGAAATAGCAATGATTAAAGCAGCAAGATGGCCTCTATATGGCCCGGATGACCAACCCTGTCTCTTCAGAAGGCCAGTGGAAATTTCCCTTCAGAGCTCCCTTCTGGGAAGAACTGCAGCATATCTTACCTAGGCTGGTGATAGCTTTGCACAGAAGATGTTTACAGATTGTGTAGAGGCAGGCTAACGATTCTCTATCCTTACTTTCTATCTCTCACGCATCAGGCAAAAACAGGATTTGACTTATTTACAATAACATAAAGACTCATCGTTCTTTTTGCCTGGGTTTGGTGATGCTTCCACAGTCACAAATATCAGGGCTGGATGTTATGTCCTCTTCCAAATGCAGACAAGAAGACATTATTGCTTGGTCATGTCTGCTGACTGAAATGCTCCTAAAACCAATCCTGTCCCCATTTCAGGCAGAAGGAGCTGGCTTAGCTTTAATAACTGGTCATTGTTAATCTAGTTCAGATGGATAAAACAAGTTTTCAGGTCCAGACAACAAGAACACTGAAGCAGGAGGGTATCAAAAGAAACTTACCCCAGGCAGAGGGGCCATGCCAGAAAGCTGGCACAGCAGCAGCCAGGAAAGTGTGTGTGACTGTGTCTCAGTGTGGGAAGGTCTGGACATTGAGGCTCATGATTACAGAAACATTGTGAACAGGGGCAGGTCTGCTGTAACAAGCTTCAGCAAACTACTTGCTTTCTTCCTTCCCTCCTTTACAATTCTTCCTTCGAGTGCAGGAAAGCCAGCCCACCTGGTTTGCAGAGCCTGTCACCAGGCCTTTAGACTGGAGGAACAAGCAATTCCTTGTAGAATGTCAGCAGCACATGTTTCTGGGAGACTGAAGGGCAGGTGGTACTGCCTTATAAATCATCTAAACATGCCTGGTGTGATAAATGCCTGCTGTATTTTGCATAACATCTGGGACAGCACAGGAGAGACCTTGGGGGTTGGGAAGGAGCAGAAAGTGAACGTTTTCTGAACGTTATGAATTGACAAAGACAGAGATGGTGTCACCATATGGTCAAAAACACAGTCAGAGATGCCCAGTCCTCCTCTCTGAGGGGAAAGGCAATGACTGGGGCATGAATACACAGCAACCAAAGAGTATTCTTTCTGTTTGGTTTTCTCAGGATTTGAGAGCATTGAGAGTAGTGGGGTCTCTGTGGGGCAGGCTGAAAGGACAGAGGGAGGGATGAAAGGGGAGGAGGAACTGTGTGGTTTCAGATGGACTGGTTGGTAAATCCCCCTGGGATTAGAAGGGAAAAGATCAGGAACAGCATAAACCAACATGGGGAAAATGACTTCCAGGAATTACTTAAACAGCAACAGGGATCAGGACAAAGAAGGTTTAAAGAAAAAATCTGAAAAACATTTGGAGCCCAAGCATGATTATAACACCTTAGCTTGACCAATTGTCTCGAACCATCCCCATCTATTCTTGAAAAATATTTGTGATAGGACATCTCTTCTTGCAGAGGACAGCTGTTGTCTCCACTGTCCATGGTTCCAGCCCTCTCCTATCACCCACCACCACTGGAAGGAAACCCACCTGAGTGTATTTTCAATAGGCATTTGGAACATTACTTAGCACAGCACGAGGGAGCACTGAATCAATCTTCTTATTGTGAGAGGATTTTTCTTCATGCCTTTGACACCAGTTCTCCAACTCATGTATGGAGTTGATTGAATTCCAGGCACATCTGGAACCACAAATAAAAAACGTACAGAGGAACCTCAGGAAACCATTTGCTTATCCCTTCCCATGAGGTAAGATGAACTAGAATGACACCATGCATGGCAAATGGCCACCTAATCTGCTCCTAAAAACCTTTTCAGTGATGGAATCTTCACACTCTCCCCAGGCAATACATTTGGGTTTTTCACTATCATGGCCATATTATTTCTAGCCTGAATCTTCCTTGCTGTGAATCAAGCCCATTATTTCTTGTTCTATCCACAATGGATGAGAATAACAGTTTATTTTCTTGCAGCAGCCTTTTATAGACTGTTACCACCTTCCCCCTTCAGCCTTCTTTTCTGTTGGCTAATTAACCCAAATTCACTCAAATTTTTTCATAGGTCATATTTGTCAGAACATTGATTACTCTCACTACTGCCCTCTGGACTTTCTGTCCAGGGTCCTGCTTTCTTTGAGGGTAGTGCTGGGGAAAAACAAAAATTGAGGAAGGCCTGCCCACATTTCTGTGAATGGGTCTTTGGGTTCACTGCATTTCTACAGATCCTAAGTCAGCACCACATTTTCACTGGATTATTTTCCCTTGATTTATCTTCTATTGCTCCTTTGCCCCTTCTCAAAGAAGTTCACAGTAATTCTTGTCTGTTCATAATGCAGTAGCCTGGGATGTGAGGGCCTGCCAAGGCCCTGCTCCTTGCAGTGTAGGGGTGGACTTCCTCATGACTTTACAGTGCCACACACAACAGTAGATGAAACAAGAGTTTGCCAGCCCAAGCTTAAATAAAGACAAAGCAGCCCAAAAAGATTGCAGTGTCTGAATGTGTGTCCTATTATTCAGAAATTTGTTTTATAACCAGGTGAGATTTAAGGATAACAGAACGCATTCACTTAAAAACATTGATTTGCAATAATGAAAGTGAGCTGTAAAAAGAGAGAACAATGTTATTAAGATCACTCTTCAGAATTCTCCATTATGGCTTCAGGACAGCTTTCTCCAGTCCCTACTCCTCTGGATGAGTCAGAATTTGAAAGAAAAGTATTTGCAAGATGGGCACTTCTGGGAAAGTTGCTTTGCTATGCATTGTTTGTACCAAAATAGAGTACTATCATTGCTGTAAGTTCTCTTTTTTTGACATCTGAATCATGCCACAAAATTAATAGACTTTAACAGTAATTGTTTCTAAAGCCAAGTGTCTTCTAATGCTTTAAAACCTTCATGCATTTGGAAATGTCTTCACAGTCAAATCTGGGCCATTTATTTCCTGAAACATCAACATTACTAAAAGCGAAGAAGAACAAGAGTATGAGCCAATGTTCATTTGCTCTCACTGTCTCTGTTTCTATTTCTACTGCTACCATAAACAAGTCTGCTATGGAACATGTTGGACTAGTTAACCCCTGCATGAAGCCTGGAGCAGGCCAAGTAAGAGATGCAGGAACAGAGCCACAGTAGGTGGATGAAGGGGTGGAACAATGAGCAGGAAACAGTAATAGAACTGGTACATGTAGCAACTATGGCCAGTGATTGTAAGAGAAGGAAGGTTGAGGTGCATCTTTGATAATATTGTGAGAAACAAAGGAGCAGCAAAAATGATACAGTTTATTCCCTGCAGACACTTGTCATTAAATGCCACACCATATTTTTTTTTAATTCTCCAGTGGAAGCACATGCAAGCTGCTCCCATAGCTTCCCTTCTTATGGTGGCTTTGTGCATCATGTATCTCCTCCCAGCCAGACATGGCTTAGAAGCTTTCAGTGCATTTGGGGGGAAAGGGCAAAAGCAGGATGGGCTTAGCAAAGATCTGTTCATTGCACCACTTGAAAGTGCTTGCAGAAGTGCTGTCCGGGATTTTCAACACAAAATGGGAACATTTTCAGTTTTGTCCTGGGTCAGCTTTTACTGAGTTACCTTAGATCCACTGTCAGATGAGTTTCAGAAGTCAGCTCCACTTCCAGCTTTGCCAAGTGAAGCCAGTTCCTGCAGCTGCAAAGGAGTGGCACAGAGCAGTTTCTTTTGCCTGCATCATGTAGAAGCACTGTGCTGGTCCCACTCCACACCACTCACCAGGGAAAACAGGCACTCATGGCTGCTAGCAAACATTTGGATATAAGGGTAGGACTCAGCCAAAGGGACCCTGCTAGCAAACATTTGGATATAAGGGTAGGACAGCCAAAGGGACTCTGCAGTAGGGGAGGCCATGCACAGAAGGAGCAAGCTGGTCTTAAAATGGGGCAATGCAGTTTGGAACTGCCTCTAGACGACCACCAAAGAGAGGATAGTTAGGAATATCTCCTCAAGAACCTGAAAGCATATTCATTCAAGGTGTAGTTAGGGTTTTCCCAGCAGGACTTGTTAGTATTAGCACCATCAAAATGCTATGGATTAGAGGCAAAAAGTCATGCTGTACCTAGCTGGGAGGAACTCCCAGGCAGATAAACATTTAGCACCTCGAGTATATAAATACCCCTGTTAAATAACAAGGTTTGAGTAATGTTTCTTACAACCTTGGTGCAAATTGATCACAGCTCAGTCTCTCAGTAAATATCATTGCAGAAGCAAAATGACTCTCAAATGGCTGCCATGCATAAGCCCTTCATCCTTTTTGTTCTTAGTTACTGCAATCAGCAAGAGCGGCTGATTTCAAGCCTTAACTTCTTCTCTGAAGAGCCATGGGACACTGCTGGAATCCAACAGTCCTTCTCCAAGCATAGGCCCTTTACCAGGCTCCCTCTGCAGCAGGTGACATTAGCAGTTTTTCATATATTTGTTCTGAAAGGAAAGGCTTTTTTTTCACAGACTGTTCATTGACATATAGCTCCCACAGCTAATCCTAAAATGCTTTCTAACACCATAAACTATACATGTTACAGAGATTAGACCTGAGCAAATATTTCACTGTAAATCATTTATTCAATAAGTTTCATATGGAGCCTTTTTTAAAATCTATTTGTGAATTGTCTGCAAACTGCAAGCCAAATTCCCAAATTCATTCATTAGTCAAAATTGCCCATGAATTTCTCCTGCAGATAGTTTTTGCCCTGCAGGCCATTCATGGACAGTTTGTTATGAATAGCCTCAATTCAATGCTTGGTTGGTTTAGCTGCAGCAGTCATGTGGACGTGTCTCTGTTCTGAATGAAAATTCACTTTCAAATATGAACCCATATTCACAGTGAATTTCTCCCTCTGTTCACTCAGCCCTTGGAGGAATCAGCCTAGTTAATCTGACTGGGGGGTTAATTTGTCCAGAGTAGCATGATGGACTGGGAAAGGAACCAAGGGATGCCCAGTTGATATTGTTCTGTATAAAGGCAGGATGGGAATAGTTTGCTGGAGAGTTGTGAAGTGTCAGAGCTGATGTCCTCACTCCTTCCTGAAGGGTGACCACCAGACATAATTATGAAGATGGCTACTCCACAGTGCAGCATCTCCTTGTAACACAAGGATGTATGTTCTGCTGTTACCCAAGAAAGGTGGATAATGACTCCTCACTTAACATTCTCATAACGAATAACATGAGTGAGTTCAGAGTTGCAGCCAGACCTAGCTTCCTCTTGCCAATCCACTTTCCTGTGAGTTAATCCATACAGCACATTTCCAGGGTATCTGTAAGCATCCTTCAACTCTCTGGAGAAGAAAGTAGATGAAGTACAACATACTGTGTTGAAAACACTAGCTTGAAGTTTGAGTTACCATTCAACAAGTCTGAAGGCTTCTCTTGTCCTGTTATGTCTCTCCAGCAGAAGTTCTTCTCATCAAATCATGTGTTGCAAAGTGCTGCTGCCAGTATTGTCAAATCCAGCTGCTACTCACACAGGGGCTTCCAAAAAGCCACCCAACTGCACCTGCTGGCCCTGCTTCTTCATCAGCAGCACATCAGCAGCTTCTTCATCAGCAACACCCTAAAAATCCCAGGCAGCTAACGGGGGCTATATGTGCCTCTCAGTACCACTGGTATACCCTTAGGAAGAGATTTCACAGGCTGATACAACACTGCTAATTGTAAGGCTTCTTTTCTCATTTCTAAGGTTTGAATTGCTCCATGTAACTATTTTCATAGTGGAGAAGCAGATCCAGAGGCCTTCTCAGTTGAGATTTCAGATTAACACATTGACAGCTAGGAGAGAATAGCAAAAGTCCCCAGATGGAGAAAATGTTGACTTCATGTTGAGAAACTCAAAGCCAGAAGAAATACCACAAGCTGGTGGGGAGAAAGAGGAAAAATAAAAACTAGCCAAACCCAGTAAACAAATGCCAAACCTGAAAGATTTTCATTTTATGATAAAAAATATTCATGTTCCTTCCCATGAAAAGCACACATTTGCTGTGAAAATATTGCATGAAAATTTCATGTGAACTTTTTACCATCTTTCCTTTTTTGCCAGACAGTTTCAAAGGAGGTCTACTACAGACTGAATAAGAGTTATACACATCTCCAAGCTGCCTTTTGAAGGGTATTTGCATTCGTTGTACAAAAAAAGCCCTGCTACAGACACCTCAGAAAGAATACAAGATAACAAAGCCATCTCTGGACCTGTGTTACCTTGAGCTTTGACCTTGAAACACATTGAGCCTCAGACTATCCAAGACACTGCTGTCATTATCCTCTCTCATCCTTATGCTCAAAACACCTTCAAAACCAACCTTCACCAGTTCTCCTTCCCCTTTGCAGTCCATTTGAAGCATTTTGCCCTTACCTTGACAACCCATCTTCCACCCATTTCTCTGCACCCCTGTCTTCACTTAGCTTTCTAGGAGCACCTTTGCTGAAGCCTCTTGAGTAGTCAGTCTCTTACCTCTTCTGACCAAAGATGCATCCCTGATCCCTTCTGCAAAGCTGTTTATGCCATTCTACAAGTCTCTCCTTCGATGAGATTTGCCTTTCCAAGGTCTTCTCTCAGACACCTGCCAGCATTCCTCTGCTCCTCCAAACACACAGACATTACTGAATAGAAAACTACAAAGGCAAACATGAAATGCACCCTCTCATTCTTCTTACTGTCAGTCTTCTTGCATCCTTCAAGAGAGCAGACTCTAAACTCCTTGAAACAACTGCCATGGCCTTTTTCTAGCTTTAAAAGTTACTACCACTTTTATCATGATAAGAAAGAAACAAACAAAATAAAAAAAATGCCAAAGCAAAAAATAAGCAGCACTTTACCTAGGACGAAAATTGAACCCCCCTTTGGACTGCAGCAGCAGCTGTTACACAGTGAACAACAAAGCTGCATCTCAGTGGGGAAGAATGAGAGGGAAAAACCTGTAGCTGGTTAAAACTACTTTGCTAGGAATTTATGGAGGTAAAATATTTTATCTTTCCAATTGTAAAATTTAATCAAATTTCATGGGTTTTACTTGCTGGGATACAATAGGCCGCTCCCCCTGCTCCCCCATGATAGCTGTGAGGGTTGTCAAAAACAAACAAACTGAACTAATCTGCAAACAAAAACCATGACATTTTTTAATAACTTGGAAGAAATTGTGCACTTCTTTAAAATCCCGCTGCTTCCCTCTGTGTACTGCCTGCTGCCATGCCAGTCTTGGAGCAACTCAGCACAGCCTTTCACTCAGGCAGGCCCTTCTCCCTACCAAAGTGGGAGGGTGAGGGATCCCAGCTGGAAGTGTATTTCCTATTCAGTCTCTTTCACCCCTTCCAGGAACCCTAGAGGATTTTTCTTCCCTGATATCGGCCTTAAAAAAACATGAAGGTTGCACCCAAGGGTGCCAAGTCCCTCCTACGCAGCAAATGAATGATTACAAAGCTATTGTACTAGAAGAGGAAGGGGAAAAGTGCATTGCTGGCACCTGTCTTATTTGAGTTTATTTTCCCTTTCCTACCCTTTCCTTTGGAGCGATGTGAAACGATAAGAGCAGGAAGAGATTCCGCTTAAATTAGGTTTACAAATAGCCCAGTGAGTAGGGAAATGAGATGCATATGCTGCATGTTAAAGCGTCACCGCCGCGCAGCCCGATGCGGCAGGGATTTGGAGCGAAGCCGGGCCCCGGGGATCAGGTGCAGAGCACCGGCAGTCGGGAGGATGCCCGGAGCTTCCCGGGGGCGCGGCTGCCAAGCGCTGGGTGCTGCTGCCCCCCGACGGTCCCTGCCCGCAAGCGGCCGCCGCCCGCCCGGCCCCGGGCACCACCGGCCAGGCCAGGGGAACCGCGGGGCTGCACTAGTGACCCCGAGAGAAATCGTCGTTTTCACGGTCTATTAAAAGTGACAACTCGGTGCCCTCCATTTATTTCCTGTCACTGAGATTTATTTTCTGTCTGAATTTTTTTCCCCCCAAAAAAAACTCCATCCGGCAGCTGAACATCAAGCTCTGGTTTTGATACCTTGCAAAAAGGGTATGGGTTGATAGTCGAAGCTTGGTAGCCCCAGAGACCAAAGCTCTCTGTTCATAAGGTAACCATATAGTATAACCTATCCATATAGTATCATGGATAACTTCTTCCAAACACTGGCTCCTGCCCACTTAGCTCACATTCTTCATCTAGCAATAACACTCTGTACCAGCTCACGAGCCCAACTAGTCTCCACATCCTACTTTCACTCCTTGCTAAGCCTGCTAGCAGGGGAGGTCAGGAACAGGGATGGCTATTTTCATTACTCCTTTTATTTACTATCCTTGATGAACTACAGGTGACATGAAGACTATTTCTATCTTATATACATCTCTCGACGGGAGGGATGGGGAAATTTGGATGTAGATCTCATAATTTAGGACTTCAGGGTCAAGGGATGTGATTTTCCCCCGTTACTCTGCTGTTGTGAGAGCCCACCTGGAGTACTGCACCAAACTCTGGGACCACAAACATAGGAAAGCTGTGGACCTGTTGGAGCAAGTCCAGGGGAGGGCCACAAAGAGGATCAGAGGGCTGGAACACCTGTCCTGTGAAGGCAGGCTGAAAGAATTGAAGTTGTGCAGCCTGGAGAAGAGAAAGTTCCAGGGAGATCTTACAGCAGCCTTCCAGTACCTAAAGGGGATCTTCAAGTAAGATGGAGAGGGTCTTCTTATAACGGTGTGATAGTACAAGGGGCAATGGCTTCAAACTGAAAGAAGGTAGAATTAGATTATATATTAAGAAGAAATTCTTCACTGTGAGGGTGCTGAGACACTAAAACATTGCACAGAGAAGTTATGGCTGACCTTGGAAGTGTTCAAGGCCAGGCTGGATGGGGTTCTGAGCAACCTGGTCTGGTGGGAGGTGTCCCTGCCCATGGCACAGGAGTTGGAACCAGATGGTCTCTAAGGTTCCTTCCAACCCAAACCATTCTGTGATGCTGTGATTCACACAGGAGTTCTGCACCTCATGTGCAGAACATGTTTCACTATGAGGTGTGCTGCCATCACCATTGAATTACAGATGTGTGGACAAGACTAAATTGCCCTGTTAAGAGATGGTAAAACAAAGTCATTGGGTGCTGGTGAAATCACTGAACTCACCCCCTTCACAACTTGCCGGACAGCCACCTGAGTTCCCTCAGAGACTCACACTGGGGCAAAATGGACCTCATCACAAAACCGGGAAAATTGGAAGAGATGGAAGTCATTGGTAGAAGACAGAAGACAGATGAACAGAGGAAGGATGGGAGGGGTAAAGCCCACAATATCAAAACCAGAGCAAAGAAAAGGAAACTGGACAAGAGCCTTCAGCCACATGGACTAGAGAGGACAGGACTAAAGATGGTAGGGGACAGGGAAAAGAGGGAAGGATTAGAATAGCTGTAATAGACTCCACAGAGAGAGAACATATTTGTGAGCAGTAGGAGAGGCAAAACAGAGGTGGGGGACAAGAGAAAAGTCCTCTCTGAACCAAACACCAAGAGAGGATAAATGGATGGAAGAGGGGAAGAGACGGAGAAAACCAGAGAGGCCTAGGTCTGGGAGCAGGAGGCTAAGGGAATAGGACACTGTGCCTTTGGGACTTGGCTTGAAAAGGCAGCTGTCTTGGGAATGAAGCATATGAGGAGGGACAGCACAGAGGAAGAGGCAGCTGCCCCTGTCTGAGCTGTGGCTCTCACTGAGCAAAGGAACAGCATTCACTGTGAAGGCACTCAACAGCTGTTGTCACCAGTTCACCTCTGAGCACATTCTGTGACTGCAAGTAACCAACGTGCTGGGAAAAGCTCTTAGTGCTGCAGCCGCCATCAGGAGCAGCGCAGATAACACAGCCGATGCTTCTACCCTGGAAGAAAGCTGAACCACCAGTGCAGCACTGACAAAGTCCCGACACCATTTTACAGAGAAGAATGGGGTTTGTGACACTCCAAAGAGCAGCAGTGCTGCTTCAGTTAGCAGGGCAAGTCTTAATACCCACCTGTTACTCCCCAAAACCATGGGATCATCCCTGTTTCAGTGTCACACAGCATGGAAACCAAAGTGCTCTATTTTCTATAGGGAGCACGAGAAACATGAAACCCATAGCTCCCTTTTTCTCCAATTAGCAAGATGAGTTTATCTTTCCATTCAGGCTTGAGGAGGGCTCTGGGGTTAGCTGGGAGCCCAGAGCTCCCAGCCATACCTGGGAGTGCTCAGGCTGCTAGCCAGGTGTACCCTAGCCACAGCTCTGCCTGGAGATAATACACAGTTCTCCCTTCGGGCACAACCTTGAGGTGAGTTTGCTTGATGCTAAATAAAACCAGCCCCCCGTGGCTTTCCTGTCCACTGGATGAAGTCACCAGGTTTGCAAAAGTTACCAGAACTGAATTAAGTCCTTTCTTGTACCTCTTAAGAGCAAGTTTGAATGTGGCTTGTCACCTACTTTGAAGAGCTGCAATGACAACAGAGGAGGTGAATGAACTAGGGAGTTTCTTGAAAATATAGGTTGGGAGTAAGGAAAATCCTAGTCTCCAATTACAAATTAATGAGAAACACAGAGTTCCGTGCATTCCTAGCATACCCTCTCTGCAGCATTTGGCAAAGTTAACACTCAGAGCTGGCAATATGCATATGAAGAAATATGTAAATTATCCTTCAATTATAAAACTCTTAGAAGGCAGTCAGTCAAAACCAGTGCTGGAAGGATTCCTTTTTATTCTTGTGCCTAGTAAGACTGGATCACTGAGCTGAGATCTTTAAGAGCAAGATAACCATCTTTCAGCAGGGGATTAAATACAGTCGGACCTCTTAGGTCAGACCCTGTGGGGGTTGTGTGTACACATGCACACATGCGTGTGTATGTGTAGATTATATGGGGGAGCTTTTAAAAATCGTTCTCAAGCCTGTTCTTTATGATTACATCCATTTTCCATGTGGGGAACAAAAGTCGCAGTGAGACTAAAGCTACTATTTTCACTCTCAGGGTCCTACATTCAGATTAACCACCAGGTCTGTCTCTGACATGCACTCCAAGCATCCAGCTGTGACCCCCCAGGATGAGTGTCTGCATCCCTACTTGCCTCGGGTAATGCAGCAAGTCAAAGACAAGCTGAGAGTGAAACCCAGGTCTGACTAGAACCCCATGAGCACGTTTGCTGGATGACGAGCACCCGATGTATTTGTCTTCATTTAATGTGCTATTTTTTCTATCCTCTTGAGTAATTTCCTTGCCTTAAAGGATATAAATCACATACCTACAAAGTAAAGAATTATTTAAAGAACATTTATATTTAAGCTCAAAAAGGAGTTTGAATTTAACTCCCTAGTGTCTGAGATGTGACTGGCTGGTGAATATAGCTTGGCTTAATGATATGGAGATGTTTCATGGCTTCAATACCATCTGCAAACCAGAATTCCATACACTGGGGTGCTACTGTGGATGAATACTCCTTCTGCAAGTTAACTTAATGCTGCCTTTATTCATTTCCCCTAAACTGACCTACCCTGCCCTCAGCCCCAAATTGTCACTCACACACACACCAGGCCCTGCCCCAAGTTAACTCAATCAGTTTAATAGCTCCATTTCGTTGTCTTCCACTCTCAGGTAGAGACAAGCTAACAGAGGTTTCTCTTTACTTCTCTAAGTCACACCACAATTTCATTTTGTCCCTGATCTTATTTCTGATAAAGAAAGGAGGAAATGTAGGAGTGGAGCAATTCCCAGTGGAATAGCTTTGACTTCAATAGCATTGACAGTAGCAAGTGTTAAAGGTAATCTGTTTGTATGAAAAGTAATACTCTTCCTGCTTATTAAATACAGCTTAGTGGCAGAAACACCACCAGAAGTTTTAAATGAACAATGAAAAGGACATGAAAGAAATTAATACATTGGGAAGAATCATAGTGACTGTGTTCTAAACAACTGTTCTCTCCCACTACTACCTTCTGTAGCAGTTGCACAGTGAGGGCTATTCCCTTTCCTCTGTGCTTCACTCTAACAAGCAATTAGTTTGCTCTGAATAACACGAGTCTAGTGCTGAGCCTTCAGTTTATGAGAACTGAAATATGATGAAAAGATGCATGGCCATTACATCTCCAAGACAGACAGTCACTGATAACTTCCATAAACCTCTGGAAAATAAAAGAAAACACAAATCTACAGTCCAATAATCCTCTGTGGCCAACAAAAATAATTTAAAGCTGGCAGAGACTGATTTGATCAATTTTAATGCAGACCTTGAACTCTGTGCTTAGAAATATGACAGAGCCGTCAGGCACTGCAGCTCCCTCCCAGCCAGTGGACGAGAAACTTCATGTCACTTGGAAGAAAGGTTAGGCATCCTGTGTGTCTGGCATGTGCTGGGGAGAGATGGGGGCACAATGTTTATATTACAGCTCAGTTGAATGGCTACCGGAAAAGCCCCATGGGCTGAATGTTCCTGATTTGACTGACAAGACTAGAAATGAGGGCATGACATGTAAATCCTGATTATGAGTTGCATTTGAAAGAAAAACAGTATTTGTTGAGTAGCTGAACTTTGAACTGTGGTTTGGACCATTTCATACACCATCTTTAGTAAACACAGGTCTGGAAGCAAGCCCTGATTTCTGAAATCCCAGGAGTCCACTGCCTGGGGCTGGAGGTGGCTCTTTGTGAAGTGAAAAGCTTTGGTGCCTTGGTCACATCCAAAATCTGTTAGGGTCGTGTTCCCTTCTTTCCATCAACATGTAGCTGAAAAGAAAATCAAACTTGGGGAGTTTGCATGTAATCACCTTGCCTTCTGAACCAAAGCCTTGCCAGACTTGCATGAGCAAGTACTTTGCTCTAATATCTGACCCCAACCTCTGTTGTCCTTGATGTTGCAGCTAATGTGGGCCCATTAATGAGCGTGGATATGGTTGCTGGTTTCACAAGGTCGGTGAATCCTTGAGTCCCCAGAGCTGGCTGGCAGGCACATAAGAGTTAGTTTGCAGTGGTTCTTCCACTGGGTGCTCTCCTAAGCTCTGAAGCATTGCCCCAGTGTGGAGTAACTAGAAAACTCAGGAGGCAGCTCCTCTGAGCCTCAACAGGCCATCAGGACAAATTTAAGTCAGGTGTGAGCCCATAAGAAGCCCTTGCATTGGTGGATATGGTTAAATAAGGGGGTAGCAGGCCTTTACACTATTTGTGTCCCATCTGTTCCTTAGCATTGCCCATGTATCAACCCATTCCTTATGCCTGTGAACCATAGACCTTCATAACAAGAGCAGGAGCTGGGAAGCTAAAGGCAGGCTGTAGTGAAAAACATTCGCTTCTGGGACACAGAGTACTCAAGGCTCTTCACACCAGCATGGCAGATACCACAGTACTGAGAGCAGCTCCTAAGTAACGATCGTAGGAGAA
>VZRZ01006181.1:1077849-1099171 GCA_013398175.1 Climacteris rufus | reverse complement strand
CAACGAAGAAAAAAAAAAAAAAAAAAAAGGAAGGGGTGTTCCTACTCAAGGAGCAGAGTACGTTATTGTTTGTAGGATCACAAGGGAAAATACCCAACCCAGGAGCTGTTAAGGAGCTGCAGGCAAACGGAGCAGGTGAACGGGAGTCGCCGTAGTTCTTCATCCCTCCAGAGGATGTCACCGTAGAGCCACCAAAAAAGGCGATCTTTGTGACCCAAATCTGGCGGCAGAGTGAGGAAATGACAACGAGCAGCCGCTCTTCGGACAACAGCCCCAAAGCTCCCTGCCTACTTTCCCAGAAGTAAATAACTTTCCCTGGCCAGTGTGCATTTGGTGGAAGGACAGGAGGAGTGACGAAAGCCACCGTGATGTGAGAGATAGGCAACAGGTTATTCCGGGATAAAACGGGATGCCTTTGCTCTAGGTGACTGGGCTAAGCAAAGGCATGGGACATTCACACGCTTTGCGATCGTGCTTTCAACCTCTTTCGGTGTGCCTGAGCATGGATGAGCATGTGGAGGATGCATTCACACACAAGGGAAACGAGCAGACAAAACTATGGAGGTTATGTTCACGGATAGCAGGCACACATGGCATTCTGCAGCAAGGAACAAGCTGGTGGGAGATGCATGTGCTTGTTCACGTATTTCTGTTGTTTGTGTCACAAAAAAATTAGTCTTTGATTTTGTATGTATTAATCCCAGCAGCAAACCACAGGCAAAAGAAAGAAGCACTGATTATGTTCATGGCACATTTCTAGTAATAGTTTCTATCTCTAATAATCTTAACTTTGAGAGTCTAAAGTCACCCTGGGTTTTCTACAGAGCTAGTTCTAGCCCCTGCTGTTTTTGGCCCTTCATGTGGGGCACAGGGGCATATGTGTCTTTGCCACAAGCCTCAGTCTAAGAAGAGAGGATAAGATCCCATATGGAAAGGCTGTACCAGTGATCTCGAGCACTAAAAAAGAGGCTCTAGGCTACTGTGCAATCTTAGAAACTGCCACAACTTGAAGAACAGAGGATGCAACCCAAATCACATACATTTCCTCCATCTCAAATGTCCACATGGACAAAAACCTGGCTGATTGCTTGCCAAAGGGTCTTGAGATTGTTCAAGAAAAATAGCTACCTGAGAGAAATTCTGCAGATATTCATAGTATCCAGGAAGGCAGACTGTGTAGACCAGCCCCTGTAACAAACACAGTGGGTTTAAATACAAGCAAGAAACTACAGAGCCTCTGGGCTTCACTGTATCAGGTCCCTCAGCCAGTTTCTCTTTGTGCACGCACCACATCAGTTTTCCCATTAAAGCACATCAACTGGAAGCAAGTCATCATCCCTTCCCAAGTATGATTTAATAAGTCCAAATCTAGGACCTGACCCAGACTACATTCACTGCTAAAGAATAACTTGCCAGCCAGCCATGCAAGCTGCGTCTTAATCTCTCTTCTTTACTGCTATTTGGTTTTTTGTGGGGTTGGGGTTTTTTGCTTGTTTTTTACATGGATAGATTAAATTTCCTGCCAACCCACTTTCTCATTCAAACGTGTTACAGAGGAAGTGGGAGGAAGGAGGAAATCAGGAACAAACAACAAGCAGAAAATGCCATTAGAAGGCTTAGTGAAGAGTCTGATCCTTAGCCATGCACGCTGCTCCATTCCTGCACATCAACAGTGCTCTCTACCACAGGGAAAGGAAAAGTGCTTTTTTAGCTGTCGCTGTCTATGGAAACATATCAAAGAAAATATGCCAGAGCCCTAGAGTCGGGAAGTCCCAAGACTACCAAGTTTCTCCTCCCCAAAAAAACTGCATTCACATGCCTGAAGCTTTTGCCACATATTATCTCCCACTCCCCATCCATGGCTGTGTAGGTGACCTAAAGAAACCTTTCTTTGCACTGCCCACCAGCTGAGCTCTGAGCTACTGCCAAGGCTCAGGAAATGCCTTGCATCTGCCCTCCCTTGCTTAGGAGGTCAGAGACCTGGTAATTCTCGGTAATATCCTCCAGGCACTTGCAATGCACAGAGGCAGACATGGAAGAAAGCAGTGTGAAAAAAAGAGCCACAGCCTTTCCCTCTCCCTTCTCTCAAGGCTTGCTTGTCCCTGATGTTCACCTACTCCCCAGAAGAGGCATAGCTCACTGAGCTCAGTGATATTGCATTCCTATTCTCAACCCCCATATTACTGATCCTCACCAGCACATCGTGCCTTTCTTGTGGCAAGAGCAGATCTGTAACAAGGGCATGGTGCGGGAACCCCTGCTTTGCTGGCATCAGGAGAACAAACTGCAGGCTGGATGGCCAGCAGCATTTGGAAAAAGCACAGAGAGAAGGGCAAGTCAGTCATCGAGGACATGACAACAGCTCTGCTCCAGGCCATGAGTTAATGTTGGGTTTGCTCAGAAGTGAAAATGAACTTGTGAAAGGCATGTACTTCCTCAGTTTCCCTGTGTTAGAAATGTTCAAGACCCTCGTAAGAGAATCTGCTGAACCAGTTTGTGTTCAACTGGTGTTGGCAGACACATGCACAGGATCCTCCACTTGCTCACAAAGCAGCTGTGCCATGGCCGGGAAGATCCCAGTCAGAGAGCGGACACAGAAAGGCACTTGCATGCCTCAAGTAGATAAGGCTGGGATGCAAAATGTTGCTTTCAAAAAAAATCCCAGTAACCTGCAACAACTTACCAATGTACTTGATGAAACCATGATTATCATGAATGTTCCTGTAATATAAAAAAAATGTGTTCCATCTCCCCAGTCCAGTACCATTGATCACACAGTTACCAGAGTCCTGGGTGCCTCCAAGGCTACCTGATATGATGCACTCTTAATGAGGGCCTAAACCATGATGTAAGGAAGATTGGTCTCCTGAGCATCCACCATCCTCCTAAGGAAACCAGGAGGCTGTTTGGGACAGGATACCATCTGTTAGACTGGCTTCCGCTGGAAACTCATCTGTGTTCCAGCAAGACTGACTTGAAGTGCATGCATCTGAGTAATCTCTATTTTTTTTTAGTTCAGATGAATCAGCAGATACAAGTCCAAAAGCTGTGTAAGTTAAAAAAAACTTCTGGCAGTCTACAGACCAATTTTCCAAATATTTTTAATTATGTTCTCATCTATACCAACCTCTAAAAAGATGTCCATTTATAAAGTGTGAAGCATCCTCTCATGGTTATTTCTGTCTCAGCACTCAAATGTACAGTTAATGCTCATTTTAGAACAAGTACCCCTCTGATAGCCTTTGGTGGAAGGTGATATAACCAAAAGATACCAACATTTAAAGTAATACCCATGGCATGTGGTAGACAATCCCTATGGCAAAACCCTGGTGTTGAAGGCTGTCAGCAAACTCAACCAGTATTGACTTTCACTTACAGCTGCAATATCTTGAAACACTGTTTGATTTTTAATAATAAATTAAAACTCTGGAGCAGTACCAAGTTATCTAACTGGTATTATTTTTTTAGATATTTGTTTTGCAGCAATGCCTCATTAGGTACAATTTATAGGTTAAAACTCCAGCATACCAGGTGCTGCACAGACCTATTAAACTATACTGCACTTAGGAAATTCTGCTCTAGATCAACAAGACATGCAAGAAGGATGATGCAAGGAGCAAACCAATGGTAAGGAATGGACAACATGGCAGAATACTGACAGGGCTATCATGGGAATAAAATGTAAAGATGCTATTGATGTCACATCCAGATCGCACAATCAAAAGATGATAAATGGAAACATTAAGATTCCTATGACAACTTTCTGAAAATGGCAATTCAGCCATTTTATTTACAGTAAGGTCTGTAGCTGAAAACACATTTACAAGAGTATTTTGAAGTAGCTGTTGAAAAATACCCAGGAATGAGAATGTGATGCATGTGCAGCAGGGCTGAATTACCACTGCAGTTGGATCTGTAGGTTTCTGGTTTTAATAATCACTCTCAGAATATCTGGGGGATTTTCGAGAAGAAGCAGGGAAAATGAAACATGGAGAGAAAAATGCAAAATCCTTGGCAAAACATCAGGTTGCTCTAATAATAACCTTCTGGTAGCAGCTGTTGATACAGACTGAGAAATGTATGCTTCCCAGTCTCCTTATGCCCTGAGAGTGTGAATGCTCAGACACTGAAACTTCACATTCTCTGTCTATGGGGATCAGCACCTCTGCTAAATCCCTGACAGTTTCCCTCAACAAACTTACTCAAATACCCAAGAAATTCAGTGGCTGCCTTAGGTTTTGAATCTGGGATAAACATGCCATGTTTTTGATTGGAAAACCAATACATGAGCAAGATTAGACAACAATGAAAAATATTTTCCCACATCACTCAAAGCAGTAAAGGGTCTCCCCTGCCAAATGACAAAAAATAAAATTCACCTTTGTCTAGAGAATTAGAGACCTTGCAAGCCTGGGAAATTTTACCTCCAAGGGCAATGTGTCAGACTATTATGAATGAGAAAAACAAGGCTACAGTACCAGGGCTCACTACCAATCAGGCTTGCCTAATAACATGCAGTTCTTGGTTGCATGGCCACTGCTTACTGCCAATCATGTCAAGGATGAGTATTAATGGCCAAACTCAATGTAGTTACAGAATTAGGTAGGAGGAAGAAAAAAAGCAGCAGCAGGCAGTCAGAAAGTCCTTTTTTTATATGAATAAAATTTTATTGAATTTTATACAATTAGAAAGAACAAAGAAAGAGGAGCAAACAGTCTTATGGAGGGTAGGAACCAGAAGAGCTTTCCCAGTAGAGGAGGGCACCTGCTGAGGGCAGTGTTCCTGTAAATGTCACACAGGGGTTGTTACAAAAGCAGAGAGAATGTGTCTGGGCTTTTCTTTGATTGCTTTTTTCTTTTACCTCCCACATTAGGGTTTCTAAAGCCACTCTTCTCCCCCCATCAATCCTACTACCCATCAGCAAAGTGAGCAGACAGACAGGAAAGAGGACTGCTCCAGTGAAATGTGTGCACACACAGAGCAGCCCCTTGCCTGCACCACCACAGGGGTTTGCACGCATTCTGGAAGCAGTTGTGTAGAGGGGAAAAGAAGGGAAGTTGGAATTTTTGTCTTCTTTTTATTTTCTTTTTTAATTATTTTATTTTAAGAAAAGAAGGCACAAAATCTCAGCCAAGCTTCAAACCTAGTGCTGTTTGGGAGCTCCTAATCTCCCAAAAAGCCAGTGTGTCCATGTGGGAACCCAGCCCTCACCTCTCCCTCCTCTTCCTCAGAGTCTGTGCTTGCATTTGTACTGCTCAGGTAGAAGGCCCTGCCCAAGGTTTGTGCACTGCTAGGGAAAGTAAAGCCGTGCTGGGACAAGGAAAGTGGGGATGAGGAAGAGTCTGTTGGCTTAAACAGACCCTTTTTCCAATGTGAGATCTATGGAAAGTCACCTGTGACTCCCCACATTGCTTTTCCAAGAGCAGACCTGGGAGGGCTCTGGTGCTTTTTGAGGTGATCACTGTCTTTGCCTGTGCAAGGGGTGGTGTTATGCCAGAGGGCCAAGACACCTATCCAGGCATGGCCTCTTTGAACCAGAAGGGAAAATCCCAGCCCTCACTCCAGCCCTCCAAACGGCATCAGGTTCCTTCAGAGGTTTCAACTCTTGGCTTTGATTAAGGCTATTTAGTTGCAATAGAAAAAAGTAGAGGTGCCAGCCACAACCACCTGCCTGGCTGCAAGGAGATGGCAGGGCCACTGGCAGATGCCACCAGTACCCAGTCCCGGGACACTGAGGGAAGTGGGGGAGGCAGAGAGATAGTGTGTGGGCTTCCATTAAGCCTCTGCTTTCTAAAGAAATGGTTTTGGAATGAACTCTGCCAACCTGTCTGTGCATGTGGGAGTGCAGGAATGAAAGCTCTGATGCCTCTCTTTGAAGGCCCCAGGCACATGTGCCCTGCCATGCTGGCCAGTCCTGGATAGCCTGATGAGCAAAACCCACCATGCAAACAACAAAGCTGTGGGGTTTGAAGTCACTAGGCCTACACCAGGGCAGCCCAAGGGCCAACAGATGGCTCATGAACCTGCCTGGTTCTCTACCACACCACCCTGCTCTTCTCTGCCTCCTGAGTAACCCCAGCAACATACCAAAAAAAAAAAAAAATAGAGATGTGAGCCCTAGAGCAGCAGCAACAGCAGCAGCAGCAGCAGCAGTAAGACAGCCTCACCCTGCACGGAGTATCTCAGGGAAAGATGCTCAGACAGCTGCATCCTCCACAGCTAAATAGGGCTCTGGTGGCACTCCAACCTAGTGCAGGAAAAACCCAGTCTGAGGATCTGCATGTGTCTCTGTGTGTGTGTGCCTGTGTGTGTGCCTGTGTGTGTGCTGATGTGGGGGAAGAACTGCAAAAAATAAAGACAAATGCTCCCCGGTCCACACCCTCACCCAACCATCCCTGTGGTTTGGCTGGTGGCTGTGCCTTCATCTTGCCCCTCCAGCCTGTCCCATTCCTCCTCAGACCCGGCCCCAGTGCACTGTACTTCCTAATCCAATCACAGAGCCAGGGCCATGGGAAGTTGGGTCTCTCAGCCTTCCCTGCCCTAATGCAGGCCGTCATCCTCTTGGAAACAGAACAGCAACAACAACGGAAAAAAATAATATATATATATATCTCCCAAACCTCCCTGAAAGACCCAAATGGATGTAATCAGTCCCCAACAAAACCAACAGGAAAAAAAAGCAAAAGTTCCTCTGAGGGTCAGGCCCGAGCACATGTCCCAGCTGGGGCCCAGCAGCCCGGGAGCACTTCCCGACCTCCCTGCTCCTCTGGCCTTGGCACATCTGTGGCGTCCATCGGCGTGAGGAGCTCCAGCAGCTGGGGGGAAAGCGGCTCGGACACGGCTGTCCCACCAGCTGGCAGCAGCCTCGGAGGGGGAGGGCAGGTGGAGAGGTAAGTGTGTGACCCCCCGCCGCCTCGCTGCCTTTCAGGAAGGAGTAGGGTCTCTCCGCCCCACCAGGGATGAGAGGCTCCTTGCTCAGATCTCAGCCGCCAACACAGTCCTACACTAGGGAGCCAGCCCGGCTCTGGGCGGGCACCATGACGGGGACAGCCCCGATCCGCTCCAGCGTGGCCTGGCTGACTGCATAGGAACGGGTGTGCGGCAGCCGTGGCTTCCTGCTGACCGAGCCATTGCTCCGGATCACTTCCTGAGGCGACGGCGCCGTGCTGGCCGTCACCACCAGTGTCTTAGGGGGAGCCGGGGATGGGTGGCCGCCATTGGCATAGACGGGGCGGGCACTCGTGCTCCCTGAGCGGGAGAAGGGGGGCTGGTGAGCATCGTTGCTGTTGCTGAAGCGGGTGAAGGAGTCTGTGGCGTGGTTGGCTTTGGGGTCGTTCCAGTAGCGGCTGTTGTAGGTGTTGGAGGAGGTGAGGGTGTCGTTCTCTGACGAGGACGCATCAGCATGGAACGTCTTTGTGGCAGAGGAGCATTTGGGGGGCAGGTCATCCTCCCTGGGAAGGAGAAGGGAGGTATGTGTGAGGGCACATGGAGGATGCTGCCCCACTTGCCCAACACCCCCAAGCCCCACCACCATGCTGGGGTCAACAACACCAATTCAAGGAGAAAGACAGCACTGATGTGAATCAGCATTTCCCCCTGGCCTGTTTGCTGATCCTTCTTTGCAGGACACACCTCTGTGCTCCATGTGCCTATTGCTGAGGCAAATGACCCATACTCGTGTGCCTGCAGGGACAGTCACAGTCACCAGCACCTCACATCCAGTCAGTATGACTGTACAATCAGTGAAGCTGACCCTCAAAGGAGTTGCAGGAAGCTACCAGAGGGAAACCCTGTGACTGTAACACCAGAGAATATCACAGCTTTATCTCCACAGCTTTTCACCTATCACTGTCTGGCATTCTGGGTCAGGATTCCTGCCATGTCACTCTCCTACAGAACTAACAACATCAAATGTCATCCCTCTCACTGGCTGAGGGATTAGAATTATGATTTTGAAGGTTCCTTCCAACCAAAACCATGCTGTGATTCTATGAAGCCAAAGCTCTCTATAAAGTCAGTACTAAAACCAAAATGTGTTACTACCATTCTTCATTTTCTCCTTCCATTTTATGGACATATATGGACATATTCCCCTTACCCAGGGGAACATGCCCAGGATTAACAAGATTGAGATTTCCAATTCCCTGTGGCTGTCAGACACAGCTTTGGCTGGGTGATCAGAGGTCCCCCATCACCAGCTTTCTCTGACCCTTACCTTATTTCATTGGGAATTTCCTCCTCTTCTTCTTCTTTGTGTTTATTTTTCCAGTAGAACAGTGCTACAGCCACCAACACAATGCAAACAACGAGCACAACAGCACCTGTGGCCACTGCTCCTGCAATCAGGCCGATACTCCGTGGGTGAGCTGTGGAGAGGATTGAACAGAGCATGGAGAAGAAATCAGGGATGGGCTGTGGCCATCTATAAGCATATGAAGCCACCGTGGCTTGGGAGGGGAGAAAGGCAACGTTCCCATTCCAGGGCACAATTATCTTCTGATAGAGAGGCATGTGGTGGCTCACAGCAAACATGGTTACACACCTTACTGTCACAAGGCAGAAGCAGGTGGCAAAGCCTCCCCTGACAAGATACTTACGTGCAATGACTTGCAGGTCCAGAAGGCAAGTGCTGGTTCCAATGGCATTTGAAGCCACACATTGGTAAAGACCTGAGGACACAGTGCTGATATTTCGGAGAGTGACAGTGCCCTGGACTTGGTCTAGTCAGAGAGAAAAGAAGGATTTAAATCCCTCCCCCGCTTGAGGAAAACCATGAAAAGCCAAAGCCAGCAAATAGAGAATTTTGGTGTGAGACTCTTAAGAGAGAAATAAATTAGGAAATAACCTTGAGATGGAAGCATTGTGCGTGCACATACACACAGAGAGACAAGATTAGGTCTTAAGGAGCTTACACTAAATGTTTCCTTTTCTTCTTATAGAGGAATTTCTGCAGATGAAAGCTTGGGACTCTCAGTGTTGTGCAAGAACAGGGAAGAAAGAGATGCAAAATTACCTATACCCGGATCTAGTTTCTAAATTCAGTTTTGCTCTGCAGAACCCCTACTCTCCCATTGCTGGGGCTCCCCATCTCCTGCTCTGCCAATATTCCTCATTCCTGAATTATATAAAACTGAAAGCTGGCATATTCTTAAAATACGAGATAAAGGGCAAAAGTGCAGCTATCACAACTTGATCAGAACACCTAGGCTAAGAAAACTTATGGATGGGACTTGAGGCTGGGAAATACCAGTTTGATCAGAGCCTTGTTTTTACACACATCTGAAAAGCAGCTCCGGCAGTAATTTATTGGAGAACAGTGGCATCAGAGTGAGAAGCTGGCAGTATTTTCCTGGGGTGATTCTGCCTCTCTTCTCCCAGTTTCCATTCTATGAGTCTTTCATTTGGTTTAAAATGCAGGCGATGTGGCAGCTGAAATTTCCAGCCACATGCAAACATCTAGCAACCACTTTCTCTCTCTCCCATTCAACCCAGTCCTTGTTTTTCAATGGGGTAACACATTCCTGTACCAAAAAACCCATGAAAATGTCAGTGGCCTCTGGAGGGTACCTAGTCCATCATGGGCTTTAGGAATCTTCGTTCCAATAAAAGGACCATGCAACTAATGGCAGATGCTCAGTGAGCGATGCCACCTCTGGAAGCTCAGACAAGGGAAAGCCCAGGTTGTCACCTGGGAAATAAGAGGATAATCAACAGAATGAGCACCTTGTGTGGCAGTTGGGGGCAACTTGGGAACATTGTCCAGTTTCTCCCAGAGGTATGTTGGCCGGGGAATGCCTTCTTCCGAGCTGCAGGTCAGTGTGATATCGCTGCCCACGTCCAGGGACCCCTGGATTCTGCAAAGCGGGGCAGAAGGAGGAACTGCGAGAGAAGAGGGGAAGGTGATAGCAAATCAGGAAATGCGACCAAACAGTGGAGTACAGGCTCACTCTGGACACATGCCATTGGGGAAAGCAAGGACGCTTGCATGAGCTGACAAGGGGACAAGACTGAGGCAGCAGACAAGAACCCATTGAGGTTTGGAGGGTGACAATTCACACAAAGATTCCTGACCCACAAGCCCATCAAGGTTACAGACTACTGTTGACTTTCAGAGGACCCAGTTCTCTTAGATCCCTCCCATGAGAAAAAGGTGAACATTTCTGTCTTTGAGACAGCAAGAATGGTGAGAGCTGATAGAGGTGCAGACAAAATTTACTGTGGTTGGGTTTTGCTTTCATATCCCTATAATGGCATGCACTCTGGAGTATTTAACACCAATAGGAGCATCCAGAACTAATTGCTTTCATGAAAAGGAAGCAAAGATATAAAGTCATTCTCTTCTCCTGTTGCTATGCACAAAACTCTTATGCTTTCTTCAGCTCTCCAGGATGCCCTCGTATTTTATTCCTGCTTCTTTACAGCTCCGCATCACAATACCACCACAAAAACTTTCTCTCCACCATATTTTAAAGCTTTCTTATACGCTGGCTGCATATGAAGTCTATGTGCCCTACAAACTCCCACAGTACCCACAAGGCCGCCCATCCCGTGCCACAGGATGTCTGTGGGCTCAAATGCACACAGTACCATATTGCCCTGCTATGATGCACTACCATGCACAGAGGATCCCCTTGTCCCGGTTCCTCCCCTCTCCCCCATAATACCAATAAACACACCCAAGACAGTAAGGCCAATGACTCCAATATTCCTGACGCCTCGGTCGGGAAGATTGTTGACCAAACACTGGTATGTGCCAGTATCCGATAGCTGAGTGTTGTTGATGAAGATGGAGGCACTGGTGGTTGGCATTGTCACAGCAAACCCCACTCGCCCATAGAACTGGGGTGCACCACCAAAGATCTGACCCCCTTGGTAGAGAATAACCTGGAAAAGAAAGGAAGGCTCAAACAACACTCTGCAGGAGCTGAGCAAGGAGGAAGAACAGCAAGCAGAACATGGGCTTCCAAAGCCAAAAGAAGCAGTTACTAAAGGATCTCTGTATAACCAAACCTCAATATACATCCTAGCAGTGGTGTTTTCTCCAAAAGAGGAACACACTCTGTAGCCCATTTTATGTCAATAAAAATGTTCACAAAGATAACAGACCAGAAAGATACACAAATCTTTTGGCACAGCTGGATTGGCAATACCAGCCTGCTTCATATAATAGTCATTACCTCTCTGGACAGGATCAATGTACAGAAGCAGAGGTTCTCTGCAGGTCAGTGAATACTTTGATGAAAAGCATCTGCCCAGTGGACAGTATCATTTTGAGTCTCAGTCAGTAAGATCCTGCCATGATTTGACACTGCTTACTGAAGATCTTGGGGATGAATTGAGTGACAGACAATGCAACCTTTGAACCTGCACAGCCTCTGCCAGTCAGACTGTTCTCAGACCAAGTCCCTGAGGAGCAAGTACCCTTCAGTGCAGGTTCTCACACTGAATACAAAATGTGATGAGGGCAGTGTGACTCAAGACATATTTCAGAGAAACAGCATTCTTCTGTTGTCAGAGTATGTGGACAAAAAACAGGCCAGCGTATCTCAGGTTATGATTCTTGTGCCCACTAGCATATATTCTCATTTGCTAATGTTTGTAAGAATGGACTTGCATAAGTAGCAGACAGTGATAAAATAAGAAGGGAAGTAACAGGGGCAATGAGTCTATGAAAGGTTATGTGTTATAGAACATTTTACATAGGTTTCACAGCTTTAAGGCTGCAGCTGCTCCCAAGCCCCCAAAATTCCATACCCAGTGCATCAAAACCTGGATTATATCTCCTGTGCTCTTTTGAACACACAAACCAATAGAGGCCCAGGGCAGCCACACAGTATCAAATACACTTGCCCCAGTTGCACATCCAGCCAAGGACACAATGTCCATCCCTTAACAAAACATTGAAGAAAACAGATTCAGGTTAGACCCAGAGGGCATCTTCAGGAAAGAAGGCACTGAAGTTCTGGGACAACTGTAGACTCAGCATTGCAGACGGTCTACAACCAGAAAAGGGTGGGTAACAGGAAAGCCCCAAAGAAATACATTCTCCAATAAGAAAGGACCTACCTGCTGAGGCTGGTTGGCGTTAGAAAGAGGAATGACCATCCAGATGACATTAAGGTTAGTGAGAGCAGCATTAGTGGTGAAGGTGCAGGGCAACACTGCTGTCTGGCCTCGAGCAACCTGGATACTCCCTGAACTGACTGACACCTCCAGAGGACACACCAGACCTGGAAAGAGAAGGACACACAGTTCAAGCATTTCAAGGGAAGGACACAGAGTTCAAAGCACTGCAGGTGTCCCTGTACACTTGCAGGTCACATCATCAGCATCTGTTCTTACACAACTGTACCAACTACTTCAGGCTAAAAAGAATTATATTCCTTCCTCACAGATCAGGCTGCTCTAATGCAGACCTTTTTCATAGACAAATGCAGATATGTGGTCCTTTCAAGAGAGAGCACTCTAATTTCAGAGCCTCTGAAAATAACTGGGTTTGTTTTGGCAACAGGAAAAGAGCCATAGGAACAGCCAAGCTGTATGTAAGATAATGAAATATGTTTTCAAACCCATCAATCTTAATGATACCCAGCATCAGGAAAACAAAAAAAAGAAACTGCAGTTTTCACCAATGGATAAGAAGAGAGAAACACAGACTACTCCCAGTTTAATGCCTCATAAAGTCCAGCATTACCAGAAGTATTTTAGTGATATTTTTAATTTAAACGGTTAAAAAAATATATATATTTTCCAGTCCGGGCATTTCTATTTAGCTGGCAAAAAAAAATTACTATTGATAATGAAGGATGTCATCTAATCTCATTTATTTTCCAACATTTCCACCATTCACTTCTTTGCATTCCACACAAGCTGGACAGAGCTGAAAGCCTGATAAACCCCAGCTTCCCAGTACAGCAGTTCAAGGCTGTAGTTTTAAGACTGCAGGTTACACAGGGAAATATCTTTGCTCCTACCACCAAAATCTTGTCAAATGAAACTAACCAAGGGGTCTCCACCACCATTTTGAGTACCACTAAAAGTCTTTAAACCATTTTTCCCCACAAAATCAAAATATTGACTACAAAAACTGTGACTCTATGTGACATCTTCTTGTTCAAAGAATGTGGGAGGCTATTGGAGAAGAAGACAAGGAGTTTTTAAGCTCCAAGGCAACCTCACAATACTACTAACATAGGGGTGCAGACTGCAGACCACCCTATTCTCTTCCTGAATCCAGGAAAAGCTGCCAGCAAAGTTTCTGTTTTCCGCCCAGAAACACTGGTTTGCTGAAGGTGAAATGCTTAATGCAAACAGTTTTCTTTCTGAACTACAAAGAAATCGGACAGGCTAATGCCTGAGCAAAAAGTTGAATGTCTCCCATGTGCTTGTCTGCTGAGATCCTTCCCAGACTACCTAATGTAGAAATGCAGCACTCAGTACATGGAAGTGCTGAGCTTCAGAAGCTACAAATCCAAATTTTCTAGCACTTGAAGATCCTACCACGTGCCCCAGGGCTTGAACTGACTGGTCTGGAACTGCAGTACTCCAGGACTTTGCAAACCACCTCCTCTGAACTTCCATTCCTTCCTCAATATCTCCCACCTCCAAAGCCCCAGGTAGTCCAGGGAGGCTCAGAAATGCTTCAGAACAGAGCCAGACAAAACGTCACTTTAATCTCTTCAAGTGAAGTTCACGAGTTTCTTACTTTGTGGAAAAAAACACACTAGGTCTGACTTCCCTCATTGTCTTGGGATGTATTTAAAAATATGGAACATTTTGGAAATTCCTAGGGAAACTATCTCCAGTGCTAACATCTCAGAGAATTAGGTGACTGGATGAGGAACAGCTGGTGAAAGCTTAATCCATCAATCTCCTATGCAAGTCTGTCAGCAGCAAGCAGAGTAAATAATTTGAAGAAGAGCCAGTAATAAGCACGACCTTTATTACAAGGCATCGGCCTTCCACTGGTGTCTGTGGGCAACAGGCTGGGAATGGATTTGGACTCCTCATTTTCTGATGGCTGGCCAGGCAGTGGTGGTAGTTCAAAGATCCATGAAGTCCAGAAGTGATCCATGTCAACTTTGGAGATGTCACATGCTGATTATGACCCTGATAAAGAATTGTCTTTTCTGCAGGCTGAAATTTGAAGACTATCTTGCCATGAGTACTCATTCAGTCTAGCATCATCCATGTGCTAGCCAGTGTGTGCAGAGAGTCATGATGATTTGAACATCTATTGGATTAACCTCTCTCCAAGGCGGTGCAGAAAGCTCTTCTGTCACGTTTAGCAAAGATTTAATGAGATATTCTCCATGAGAGGAAAAAGAAACTAATCATCTGATTTGGAACAGCAATATGTGTTCTTCAGCCCCATTCCTTATCCCTTCCATTTTCCTCTCCATGAAAAACCCACACATTCAAATTCTTGTCATTCTGAAAAAGTAACACTTAAGTGTGAGTATTCAGGAATAGTTAATTTGCTGGAAAAGTTAGACTTTGCAGTTTGCTTTGCAGGATTAGTTACATCAATCACTCAGTCATCAAGATGATGAGATTTTCATATCTAATCACCCTCTTGCTACTCCTAATATTTATTATTAGTTAATTGTAAACATCCTGCAGAATAATAAAAACACTAAAATAGAACACGCATAATTTATTCACTGTAAAAATAATTTTTGATATATTTGAGAACTTCCCAATGTACTTATGAGCAATTTAAAAAATGAAAGAAAACACATGTTCACTTTGCTGTGCCCCACTCTTATGCTGCAACACCCCCCACCCCACACTATCTCCGCTTCCTTTCAGGGCACCACAGCATCTCTTTTAATTTGAATGCCATGGAGTGGGGGAGCACTAAGCAAGATGGAAAATCTCCATTCATTTCTCTTTCCAAGAGGAGTTCATTTGAACCTGGCCTGCAAGATGAGCACCCACACACACACACCATGCTGTCCTATCTCTGCCTTGTTAAGCCACCAGGCAAGCCAGCTCCTCAGACTTCCTCAGCCTTCACCTCACCCATCCCAGGGCCTGCCAACTGCTCTTTGGCCCTTTTTTGGCGCTTTTGGTGTACAAGGCAGGAGGCACTTAAAGACAAGGACTCATTTTGTCAAGCTGAGTGGCACCTGCAGGGCTACAGCTGGCAAAAGCACACACATCCACTTCTGACAACTAAGCTTAAACAGGGCAAGACAGAATGTAGGCAAAGTCCTCTTCCACCAGCATAAATAGAGAGGTAGGGTGGTGTGTTAGCACAGCACCGGAGAACAGTACTACAACACAACTCCTTTCCAGAGGAGACAGATGAAAGAGCAAAGATCAAACCCTCTTCAGAAGCTGCAGCATCTCAAGACTACTAGAAAATGTA
Source organism: Climacteris rufus (assembly GCA_013398175.1). NCBI lineage: Eukaryota > Metazoa > Chordata > Aves > Passeriformes > Climacteridae > Climacteris > Climacteris rufus. The sequence goes on along the minus strand of VZRZ01006181.1, from coordinate 1,083,798 downwards.
GACATTTAGACATGCACTTGTCCATCTATGTGAGTATTTTTGTGACTGCATTCTTCCACACTGATACTCAAGGCCCAAAACACAGATGGATGCACACAAAGCCACATACACTTACAAACCTGTATGCCTGGGGAGACACCCACTAAGAAAACTAAACCAAATGATGTGTGTGTAAACATTTCAAAATTACGAGTTGCAAAAATGTGGGCTTGTATTAACGCAAGAGGAGAGAGGCAGGGGAGAAAGGGAGGAAAAGATTTCAAATTTAGCATATCTATTGGGATAAGGATTTTTCAGTGCAGCCTAAGGAATGAGGACTTGAATTCCCTTGAGTAGATATAAATGCAAATATAGATATATGCACACACATACAGCCCAGGCTACTAAGTCAAATTACACATAAGAGATCAGAAAAATCAAGCTAAGGATGTTGTAAAAAGTCTGCTTTTGCAAAGTTACATGATCCAGATACTTTCTAAGCATTCAGAAGTTTAATGACTTCTGAGAGACAAAGAATCGATCACCACCAAATCGTCTCTCAGAATTGGATTACAATGGCCATTACACCCTCTCTTATGAATGCAGTCACCTCCTTCCTTAGTAATTAAGCAACCCTGTAAGCAGCATGCCCAGAGGAAGAGCAGGGTGCACCACTGTCAGCAGAAAGAGGAATGGGCCCTTCCTGTACGTAGGACACTTTGATCTTAGCTTGATTCAGCAAACAGCATTCTCCTTTGATCCTGAGGCAGCAAGCTCCCATCACTAATTAGAACGGATGCTCCATTTTTCTGTCCCCTATCACTGAACCAGTCAGCAGAACAATGTTTTGGCTGCAGAGGCTCTTTCAGAATTTCTTCACATTTCCAGGATCAAGTTATTATTCTGGCAACAGATCACTCTGGTTTCATTTTTGATGGCTCACTGCTGCTTTTCCAAGTGGCACACTCAGCTCCCTCCCCTGCACCCATGAAGGAGTCCGTGTACATAGTTTACACATCATGTCACAAGCATGTAGGACACAGTCCCACATTGGGCATTGCTTTCCCTGCTGGGTATAAGGAGGAATCAGATGATGCCACATCTTCTAGCTGCTTCACAAGGGTTGCAAGCCTCAGAGCCTTCAGAACATACCAGATACAGTGAAGCTGAAAGACATGGGCACATCTTAGTACTTTGATTCATTGTAAGTTGGTTAAAAATGTTCCCAACTCCCACTCACTGCTGCACCTCTCTGCCAGAGATCACCAGCATAGTCAGCAGCTTTTGGCACCTGCTAGCAGAAAACTCCTGATAGCCAAAGGTTACAGGTCCTCTGCAGAGCTGGCAAGTCAGGGAAGCAAATGGCCAGGTGAGGAAGGAGGGAAGAAGGTGTGAAAGGGATGAAAGAAACCCTCAGCTGCATGCATTCTGTATCTCCAGACCTCAAGGGAAAATGTGCAGAAATGTGTGTCGCTGTGGGGAAAATGAGAATAAAGTTTCAAGCTGATTCAGCTTGCATCTGAAACCCAGGGAATGGTTAGAATGGCTCCCCCCTGTCCCAGAGCAATTAGCAATCCTGTTTCCACATGCTGGGAAAGATACCTTTGGCACTATGACATTTTGGGTCCCTTGTTAGACAGGCAAAGATGAGGTCACACAAAAGTTTCAAGAACAGGGTAGAAACACAGTGTTCCATCTGGCAACCGCAGGCAATGGAGGGAGAAACTGCAGAGCAGTTTTTTCCTTAGATGAAAGGAAAATACAAGTTGCTGTGCCTTCTGCCTGCCACCCATGTCTGAGTCTGGGACCAGAGCTACCTCCTGTGCTAAAGAAGAAAAACGTATCCCATCCCAAATGAGCTGAGGTACACTGCTGACCCAATACAATGAGCTGCAGCAAAACCTACAGCCCAGCAAGGAGTGACTCACAGCTGGAGGAGACAGGAACAGATGCAGGCAGTACTTCTGCCACAGGACCTCCCTCTGCAGCAAACATTTGAAAGCCCCTGAAGGAGCCTGGCTTGCAGTTGCAAGCACTGATAACATTGAAGTTATCCAGCATGTTATGACAGCATCCAAACTGGCTGCAAGTGGCTTGAATACTGGTGTTGCCCATTCCCACCAGGGACTGGCCATCCTACTCCATTCTAGATGTGCTACACTCGTTAGTTCAGAATCTATCTAACCAAACACTGTATTTACCCAGCCCAGTGTCTGGAGGCAGCTTGCAGTAGAATCCTCCCTTGTGGAACCAGCATCACTGAGCATTCCAATGGAGCACAGATCTGAATTTATGCCAAACTAGACTGAATTATTTCCAGTTCACTAAGAAAATTCTACCATGGAAAAACTTCCAGACTCTGAAGTCATTCTGCAGGACAGGAGTCTGGGACAGATGCACACTGTCATAGCAGATTGCATCCTGGGGCCAAGGTGCCCTAGGACAAATTTTCCTGGGAAGGATGCTTGGTAGAAACCTCCTTGGAACAATTATAGTGGGAGCAATGGACATAGGAAGGAAGGGCTCCAGCACACATTAGCCCTCCTGCCAGCTCACAGCAAGAAGGCAAACTTTGGTCCAGACATTTGCAGGGGGATTACTTCTGTGTCCCAGTTTGATGGCACATCTTATACAAGTGGCTTACAGGTCTAGCAATGGGATAGCAACCTCTGGGGGACAATGGAACAGTGTATAAGGCAAAATAATTTGCAACTCCTTCCTTCCTATCTTTGCTGGCTCTGCAGGACATACTGGAACAAACAGCAGGAAAACTATCACGTCTAGCATGGTTTAGAGCAAGATCTCTGTAACACAGGTGTTCAAACTATCTTGATGCTAACTTTTTCTCTGAGGTCTTTATAGTGTTATTATTCCTGTTAAATGCAGGTCAGAAGGCAAGGTAACCTCTAAGCCCCTTTATCCCTGGAGAAACCATCAGACACAACCAATGGCATCTAGTCATCCCCCAAAGCATGGAGCCTCCCAGGTGAACAGATCCATTTTACCATAGTAAGAATCATCTCAGGATTGCTGCCTGACCTGTAGGATACATAGACTAGCAGACACTAAGCCAGGGAGAAAACACAGTGTCAAGGTCTTGAACTTGAGCCCTGCAGTGTTTCTTGCCAAGAACTAGATAAGATGATCAGGGACACTGTAAACTGTGCTGATCACACTGACTTTTTGTCCTTACCATTTATAACCTCATCTGAACTAGACATAAAACTAACAGGAAAAATTCCTGCTAACCCAGTCCACTCTGGCCTCAGCTGCTGATCTGGTGAGCAGTGGTCAGTACCATCCCTGCCATCTTCCCTTTTAGAAGTTGGTCTTTCTCTGCAGGCCATTTGGGAGCAGGGTTTCAAACAACTGATTGGGATGACATAGAGCATATCTCCCTGTGCGGACCTCCCCAGCCTGCAGCCACAGGCAGAATGAAAATTGGACTTTTAGACCAAAAAAGACAGGAAAGCTTTCAGCTGCACATACTTCCAGAACAGTGTCAGTTCCCTTCCATGTCCTTGTCAGAGGAGCTGGACTAGCTTTTGCAAGGGTAGAAAAGGGGGTCTTATGACATACTGAGGAATTTGAGTCCTTCCCCATTTCTGGCACAGACTACCTGTGTCCTGCTGAGCAAGACAGTCAGCTTCAGGTATCTTCAGAGGGTCCCCATTACTGTGAGATCCTCATGTGCTCAGGTTCAGACCTCAAGAGTTTGATTTGCTGAACTGCTGAGCTTTCAAACCTGCTAGGGAAATCGAGAGGGCTGTGCTCTCCAGGTAGCAGAGATCACATGATGTTAAGCTCTCTGAGCAACTGAACAGTGCTTTTCCAACAGATCTTAATGCTTCTGTTTAATTAGCCACAGTCTTGAGATGCAAGAGAGGTTTTTTGAACTGTAAGAACATAGTGTTGAAGCAGCTTGCTAACATGTGCTAAGTGGGAACAGGAACCCAAATCTGGTTTACAGATGCAGCGTCAGGGGGCCAATGACCCAAATGGTCTTTTCCAATTCTGGACTCCTGTTGTGCTTCCAGCGCAGGCTTCTCTTATGTGTTTCTATCAAGCTTTGTTGAAGCTTCCAGGAGACCCATCTTCTTTGCAGCTCCAGCAAGCTCAGATGAACACCTTGCATCTCTGCTGCCTTGAATGAAATCTGCATGCAAGTTAGAGGCAGAAAAACAACTGCATTGTATTATAGCAAGATTATAAAAATACAAAGGAACATCGAGAGGAACAAAAATAGCGTCTACAATGACATTAGCTAGGATAAAACTAATCAATGTCCGTGCTCTGGGCATGCGTTAATCCCTTTCCATGGTATAGTGTTGCACTATTAAGTACATTATGGGAAGTTTAACACTTCCCTCCAATGCATGCAGCACTGGCTGGAAACAGAAACTGCTGCGATCTGAGCTGGGAGCCCTTGAATTCACAGCGTTTGCAGAGGACTCAAGGAGCAGCTGCAGTGCAAAGGTTGGGGGGTTTTTTTGCTGTAGCAGATGAGCAAGGCCAGAGGGGACTCGGAGAAGCAGGAACTCAAGTGCACACTCATTGCTCCCCTAAACGGGGAGTGGAGGGGCAGGTAAGCATAATTCAGCCCACTCTGTGGGACCATTTGGTGTCATTCCTGGCTGTGCCTAGAATCAGAGTCATCAGTGACTCATACCCCAGGTGGGCAAATCAGGAGAATGCAAACAGTCTACAGAAGACGGCTGAAGGCCACAATGAGGCAGCATACCAAAGGTACAAACAGGGTGGTGTGTCCTTGCAACAGTAACTTAAGATGTTGTCACCTTCTTCCTGTTTGCCCTGTCACTCAACACAAGGTTATTGCCCCAAAGCCAGCAAAAGCAGAAAGGAAGCTGTGCCTCTGTCTCACAGCCGGGCATTAAGCAGTATAACCTGCTGAGGAAGGTGTAGGGACAGGCTAACTTGGTTTGCTGTGACAAGGGAAAGCTGCATTGCAGACACGCTGCCCTGTTCTGCTCACTGCTACAGTGGAGACATCATCCAACAGTAATGAATGCCTAGGCACAGGAACATTTTAAATGACCACAGCCAGTTACTTTAGCTAAAGTGACTTGGGGATGAAAGCTTATCAAACGTACATATAAGCACATTTAAGGTAAGATGCTCAGCTTGAGTTTGCAAAAAGCCTACAGCAACAGCTCTGAGCTGCAGACTTACCCATTCATCCAGCTTGGATGCCAACATAAACCTCCCACATCCGTCCTCTTAATTATCTTACTGCTTGTCACAGCACACCAGAAAGGAAAATTCACCTTTTACACAAAGATTTGTATCTATATTTCCTAAAAGAGGGAAAAGGCAGAGTTGACTGAAAGCAGCGAAGGCACACATTGGCTTCATTTTCCTGAAGCAGGTTGCAAAACCTCACAGGAGCCAGCTCCTAACATTTGGGAAAGTCCACCATGGCCAGTCCTTGTTGCTGAAAGCATCTGTAACCACACCTGAGCCCACACATGAAAAGTACAGGTTGAGGCTGCATGGGATGAATTGAGAGCTGCATGTAACTTGCTTACCTCAGAGCAGGCATCTAATTAGAGCTCTTCTCAGGATCTAAAAGCAAAAATAGGCTCGAGTTCACCCCCTCCCTGATTCCATTTCTTTGCTAGTATTCTCCCAGCACAGCCCAGTCAGCAGAGATGTGTCACGCTGCAGATCAGTGCCAAGTGCTGGCAACAGCACGTGACATTGCTGACACAGCAAAGTTGTCTCCTTCGGGACAAGGTATCCACTGGTGGCTCTACAAGAGAAATGTACCTGCTTCTATGATTGGGGAACAGAGAGTCAGGGTTAGGAAGCTGAAATTAAAACAGGTTGGCAAACCTTTACTAAGACACTCACTTCTATTTTCTGTTTGCCGAGACATAAAAAATACATTAACAGCCCAGCAGCTTTGTAAATGATTTATGGTCGAAAGAATAAATTTCTTCCTTCTCCTAG